>CAUYQV010029378.1:0-18958 GCA_963574575.1 Galagoides demidoff | reverse complement strand
GTTTGAGGTTGCTGCAAGCTAGGCTGATGCCACAGCATTCTAGCCTAAGCAATAAGAGTGAGTCTCTGTCTCAAAACAAACAAGGTCACATATAGTGACAGAAAGCAGAATTGTGGTTGTCTGGTGAAAAGAGGGATGGATCACAAAGGCATGAGGAAACTTTTAGGGATGGTGGCTGTGTTCTTATCTTGATTGTGGTGATGGTGTCACATGTCAAAACTCATCACATTGTATACTACAAAAATGTGTGGGTTAGTGGCCAGGCATGGTGGCTCACGCCTGTAATCCCAGCACTCTGGGAGGCCAAAGTGGGCAGATCGCCTGAGCTCACGAGTTCGAGACGCCTGAGCTAGAACGAGACCCTGTCTTTAAAAACAGCTGGGCACTGTGGCGAGCACCTGTAGTGCCAGCTAATCAGAAGGCTAAGGCGAGAGAATCACCTGAACCCAAGAGTATGAGAGAATCACTTTGAAATAACTTAGGGGACCTGGAAAAATAGACTCGGACCCCCATTAGGTTAATTAATTGGTAATTTATTTTACCTGCTGCAGGGTCTGCTGCTCCGAGAGACAGTCAGCACCCGGTGAGAGTGGGAGTTGCCTTTTATAGGCTTTATGTAAGCATATTACAGAAGTGAAACGTGGCTGGTTAAGGGGGGTTACAACTCAGGTAGTCATAGATACAGCAATGGAACAATAATTAATACAGTTTCAGTTGACAGTGGATACATTTCCTATCACAATGGTTATGGTTACACAACAGTAATCAAGCCTCGGTGAGTTTTCCACCATTGTTATCTACTGAGAACTTGGGGGTTTTGTGAAACTTGAGACTTTTTTTCCTTGTACCTGAAGCTTATTCTTGGCAACCCTAGGGGGAAGAAAGGAGTCTGGGAACGTAGCTGGGAAGCCTGTTCTCGGCCACCCTGGGGGGAGGAGGGACTTGCCTTGTTCCTGGAGTGGACTCTGGGGGGAGAAGGGAGGAGGAGGGAAATGGGCTGGAGGTGGGGGGGAACAGGAGTGGGCAGGGGAAAGAGGGCTGGGTTACAACAACTTGAACCCAAGAGTTTGAGGTTGCTGTGAGCTATGATGCCACAGCACTCTACCGAGGGACAAATGAGACTCTGTCCCCCCCCCAAAAAAAGTGTGGTTTATTACTTGTCAATTAAACCTCCATAAAGCTGTCTTTTTTTCTTCTTTCAAAAACAAGCCCACAGTTCTCACCCTGCAAAGCTCCCAGTTGAGAAATGAGAGAAGGAGGCTAGAGACAGGCAAACAGCATTAAGCCAGGAAGTAATTTGTTTTGGAGGAAGGAAAGTGGAAGGGGAGGGCACACCTGGTAGGAGGCACAGCAGACCTAAGGCTGGAGGTCAGGGTGAGCAGTCAGGGCTGGACCCTGGCTCAGGCGGTTTGAACCCACCTAAATAGTGAGGGACGATGTTTGAGTGCTGGCTTGGGAGGGAATCTTTCCCGGCTCTCTCCTTCCTCCTGCCCCTTGCCCATCCCTCGCCACTCACCTGTCTGTATCCTCCTACCCTCTCTCCCTTTGCCAAGACCACACAATAGCGAGAGGGCGGCCTGGCAGAAGCCCAGGCCTCAGTTCTCACGTGGCCTCCCACAGGAAGGGGCTCTGGACCTGCTGAAGAAGCTGCACAGCTCTCAGATGACCATCCAGCTGCTACAGGTGGGGTGGGGGCAGGACACCCAGGGCCAGCTCAGGGTGGGGGGAGGAAAAGACACTGGTGGGGGAAACCTCCATGGGGTGTGTCCCACTGGTAGGGGAAACCTTCAAAGGGAGATGCCGGGGAGAGGGGATCTTGAGGTGCAGACCCCCTAAGATGGAGACCGAGGGAAACCCTGAGGCATCCTGTTGGGGCAGGTGGCTTCCAGGCACACTGGGTGTGTGAGAAATTCTGGTTTGCTTTTCTGGACTATCCCAATTCCCAGAGCCTCGGGTCTGTGGGTTCCAAGAAGCCAGTGATCCAGGGAAAGGGAAACATCTCCTCATTTTAAATCCTTGTGTGGCCTACACAGTCCCCAAATTTACTAGAAGTTCTGAAATTCTCAAACATTAGCACAGACCCAAGGTGTGATAGCCAGAGCTGAGATCTAAGTTAAAACTTGAGTTCAGGGTGGCACCTGTGGCTCAGTGGGTAGGGTGCTGGCCTCATATACCAAGGGCGGTGGGTTCAAACCCAGCCCTGGCCAAACTGCAACAAAAAAATAGCCAGGTGGAAGGCACCTGTAGTCCCAGCTACTCGGGAGGCTGAGGCAAGAGAATCGCCTAGGCCCAGGAGTTGGAGGTTGCTGTGAGCTGTGTGATACCACGGCACTCTACCAAGGGCGATTAAGTGAGACTCTATCTCTACACCCACCCCCCCCAAAAAACAACAAAACTTGAGTTCAAAGACACTACTAGAGGGCTAGTAATGGGGAGGTGTCCTGATGGTCAGCCAAGGCCCCTACACCTCACCCCCCAAACCCTTCCTCAGCTTTCACCAAAGCTGCAGTTATCCATTTGTCCATCAGCATAGGTAGAGGCTTACCCTTGGGCAGGATGGCAGGGCAGGGCCTGAGTTACAGGGGAGGGATTATCATCTTAGCTAGAACACACTGAGGGTGGAGTGTCTAGGCTCAGAGGGAAGTGGTGGTGGAGCTGGGACAGGACCTGCCAATTAGGGCAGCCAGCCCTGACCAGCCCTAAACCCTCTCACTTTGCAGACAACCAGGATTGGAGTTGCTGTCAATGGGGTCCGGAAGCACTGCTCAAACAAGGAGGCGGTATCCTTGGCCAAAGTCCTCATCAAAAACTGGAAGCGGCTGCTGGGTGAGAGGGGGCAAGTTTTTTTGTTTGTTTGTTTTTGTTTTTGAGACAGAGCCTCAAGCTGTCCCCCTGGGTAGAGTGCCATGGCATCACAGCTCACAGCCAACCTCCAACTCCTGGGCTCAAGCAAGTCTCCTGCCTCAGCCTCCCAAGTAGCTGGGACCTCAGGCGCCTGCCATAACGCCTGGCTATTTTTTTGGTTGCAGCCATCATTCTTGTTTGGCAGGCCCGGGTTGGATTCAAACCCACCACCTTAGGTGTATGTGGCTGGCGCCTTAGCCATTTGAGCCACAGGTGTCAAGCCAGAGGGGGCTAGTTTGACTTGAACCATGTTTTTCTCTTAGCACTTGGGACAGGATTGTGCCTGGCTCACAGTAGGCACTCAATCACTCAATGTATATATGTCTGTTGAGTGACTAAGTGAATGACAGATGGCCTCTGTATCAGGGAGTAGCTAGTGCAGAGTGCCAGTGTTTGTGTATACAAGTGCACGATTTAAATATATGTGTGAGTTTTTGTGTACATGTGCCTCTGTGTGTGTGTATGGGCTTATGTGTTTGGATATATGAGACATGTCTACCTGTACACATTTGTGTGAATACAAGTGCATAAGCGTGTGTGCCAATGTATACGTGTGGAAACGTGTATTTGTACACACATGTTCATGTTGAATGTTCATTTGTGTGTGTGTTGGGGGTGTGTGCAGCTGTCCTAGTCTCTGCCCTCTGCTCCTCCTCCCTGAAGTTATGCTGGGTTCTGCTGAAACAGAGTTTAGTTAAAGGCAATCCCACCTCTTTGTTCTCAGACTCCCCGGAACCCCTCAAAGGAGAAAAAGGAAAAGAAAGAGAAAAAGGAAAGAAGAAGGAAAAGGGCCGTCATTGTTCAGATTGGAAGTCAGAAGGAGACCTTTCTCCACCAAGGAAAAAACGAGAAGAGCCCCAAAACAGGTATTTTGTGGGAAATGGAGAGAAGGGGGTAGATGGCTGTCACATTCTCTGCCGGTTCTGTTCATGTTCTTTCATTTAAGCCTCACAACCAAGGGGGTAGATGTTATTATCTCCTGCAGTAGCCCCTATGGAGGTCATCGCTGGCTCAACCAGACAGACTCACAAGACCCAAACAGGCCCTGCCTGGCACTGGCTTCACCTAGGAGGGTGCAGGGACAGGAAACAGTGCAGTCTTATTGCAATAAGACTAAAATGGAAATCGTGATTTTTTTCCGGGTAGTAGGAGAAAAGGTTTCTTTTTTTTTTCTTATTATTATTGCAAATGTCTTTTTTTCCCCAATAAATATGTACCAATTTTGAGTACAAGTGTCTCTCATCAGCAAGAGTTGTCATAGGAGACCACACTGTGGCCCACACAGGTGATAGCCCAGATGCAGGGAAATAAGACCACGATGGGTGGGAGCCCCTGGCTTAGAATCCCCATGTCCCAAATCTTATAGCATCCCATAGGCAAAGCGTCCAGGACCCTGCAAGAGCAGTCAGTGCTCATTTGCAAGATTCACTGTACTCAGGGCAGTTTGAAAACTTGGTTTCCACTAATTATTTATAGTTCATTCATAACCACTCCCATCTAGACACAATTTACCAATCAGGCATCATTTGCACTATAAGCAATGTTGCCTAATGACACAGCTGACATATCACTTTTACCAGGCTTTCAGGTTGCCAGGATAAATGGGATTAGGAACAAAATATGTTCATGGAGAAGGAGAAGTGTCCTGTTAACTCTTTATTCAGCGTTCCCATTTATCAATGAGGAACCTGAGCAGGAGAAATGACACAGCTATTATGTGACAGATTGTCAGAACTCCACACCTCTACTGAGAGGAACAGAACACTTATTTATCTGAATTCTGTATTCATGCCCCCATGTGTATCCTAGCCAGAGTATTACCTAAAACTGCATGAGTCTCAGCATGCCTTGTGGATGTATAAATAAATCCTACCTGTTCTCTGGAAGATCAATAACTTCCGGGGGGGAGGGGGGGTCTGTGTTTGTTCATCTAGTAAATAAAGGGATGGTAAAGGGATGGTATTTGATAATAATGAAGACACCTACCAGCTGTGATATAGCAAGAATTTTTTTTTTTTAAAGACAGAGTCGCACTTTGTCACCCTTGGTAGAATGCTGTGGCGTCACAGCTCCCAGCAACCTCTAGCTCTTGGGCTTAGGCAATTATCTTGAATAGCTGGGACCACAGGTGCCCACCACAACACCCAGCTTTTTTTTTTTATTGTTGTTGCAGTTTGGCCAGGGCTGGGTTTGAACCTGCTACTCTTGGTATATGGGGCCAGCACTGTACTCACTGAGCCACAGGCGCCACCCTATAGCAAGATTTTTTAACATATATTACTTTTGACTCAGTGTATCCGCTCCCAGGAATTCATTTTAAGACATTAATCAGATTATAGCAAAAAGATTTTTTTCTGTGTGGTAACGTTTTTTGCTGTTTTTTTCCTGAACCATTTTTGAACTCTGGGGGCAGGCACTGTAGCTCATGCCTGTAATCCTAGCACTCTGGGAGGCTGAGATGGGAGGATCCTTGAGCTCAGGAGTTCAAGATCAGCCTTAGCAAGACTGAGACCCCTATCTCTACCAAAAATAGAACAATTAGCCATGCCTGTAGTCCCAGCTACTTGGAAGGCTGAGGTAGGAGGATCACTTCAGCCCAGGAGTTTGAGGTTGCTGTGAGCTAGGCTGATGCCATGGCACTCTAGCCAGGGGCAACAGAGTGAGACTCTGTCTCAAAACAAACAAACAAACAAATAAAACTAAAACAATAGAAAATAAATAAATAAACAAAAAGAACAGGAAAAAAACATGTTTTAGTTCTGAACCTTTTTAAACTTAATGTTTGCAGTTACAACTGTATAAGGTAAGTGTCTAGAGTAATATATTTTGGGAAATGACACTGTAAGAGGGTTGATTCTCAACCAGAAGGGAGATATACTTCCAGCACCCCACTCCCATTTTTGGTTGTAAAAGAAATAACTGCCTGGGCAGGGATGCTGACCGTCCTGCAGTGCACAGAATAGTCCCACAGATTGCAGGATTGAAGGAGTATTTACTTACTAAGTTCAAAGCACTGCCATGGAGAGTCACTGTAGGATAGAAGAAAGTGAATGACACAGGAACATGGTCACAAAGTATTAAGAGAAACCGTGTGCGGGCTCAGCGCCTGTGGCTCGATCGGCTAAGGCGCCAGCCACGTACAACTAAGGTGGCGGGTTCGAATCCCCAGCCCGGGCCCACCAAACAACAATGATGGCTGCAACCAAAAAATGGCCGGGCGTTGTGGCAGGTGCCTGTTGTCCCAGCTACTTGGGAGGCTGAGGCAGGAGACTCACTTGAGCCCAGGAGTTGGAGGTTGCTATGAGCTGTGATGCCATGGCACTCTACCCAGGGGGATAGCTTGAGGCTCTGTCTCAAAAAAAAAAAAAAGAAAGAAACTGTGTGCAATATAGTATATACAGTATGATCCTGTTTTTATAAAAGTTAAATAAGTGAATTTTATGTGTATACATGGGAAACAGACCAGCATGGAAATTGTGATTATTTCTGGGTGGTAGGAGAAAAGGTTTCTTTTTTGTTTCTTCTTGTTGCAAATGTCTTTTTTTGGTCAAGAAATATGTACTACTTTCGGAGTAATAAAAAATAATGAAGCTATTTTTAAAAAATGAAAACATACAAAATTAAGAGGATCATCACATTCTATATTATGCAATAAAATGTTTAAATATACGTTGTTGGGTTTTTTCCACGTTGATCCTTCACTGGTTTTAAAAACAAAATAAATGATTGCACTTTTGAAAAGTAAATAAGAGTGATAAAATCTGCTGTAGAATAATGGAAAATATAGAAAAGTAGAAAAAAATCAACATTCCCACCATTCCAAGACAATACATCAGTCTTGACCGGGTGCAGTGGCTCACTCCTATAATCCTAGCACTCTGGGAGGCAGAGACAAGAGAATTATTCGAGCTCAGGAGTTTGAAACCAGCCTGAGCAAGAGTGAGACCCCAGCTCTGCTATAAATAGAAAAAATTAACCGGGCATTGTGACAGACACCTGTAGTCCTAGCTACTTAGGAGGCTGAAGCAGGAGGATCCCTTGAGCTCAAGAGTCTGAGGTTGCTGTGAGTTAGGCTAGCCTGGGCAACAGAGTGAGACTGTCTCAAAAAAAAAAATTACTCTTAATATTTTTGGTATGTGGTTTTTCTTTCTATTCTCTCTTTTACTTGTTTTCTATAATTATCCCCAATGTTATAGTCTGTTCTTTAAAATATAGTAACTTGTCAAAGGGTTCTATAACTTTTGTCTTGTTTAATTCCTTCCATATTGCTCAATTTGTGATTGCATCCCACTGGGAAAAATTCTAATTGGCATTTTGTTTTTCACATGAGTGGGTTTTGTTTTCCCAAAGGGGTTAGAAGATTGACTGGCAGGGATGCTCTGACTGGTTCCACAATGCCTAGCACAGAGTGAACATTTACTGAATATTGCTAGACCCATTTGTACCAATGTGACCGCCTGTGGATTATCTACCATTCATGTCCTGGGTGGTCTGGCCATGTCTGGAGCCCCTGTTTGGTTATGAGCACCTGGGCAAATGAAGGATCGAGTGGAAGAGTTGGAGTTGCAAGACTAGCGGCTGAACTACTGATTTCCCAAACTTTTTACCCTCTTCCCCTTCTCTTGGCAAGGGGACCAAATGGGATACAGGATTAATCTGTATCATAGGGAGTATAGGCATCCTGGTGGAGATGGTAGCCTGAATGTATTTATTTTCTTTTGCTCCATCCCCAAATCCTGTTAAATGATCAGCAAAGGGATTTCTTTTAAAGGTCTACAAGGACAATAGGTGTGGGAGAGGAGAAAACTGGAAGGCAGAAAACCAGGGTCTGGGGAGAACTTGATTCCTTACTCACCCCTATCTTCTCTGAGACTCAGTATGGGGGCCTGAAAAATATACAGCATTATCTCAGTTCTTCTTAAAAATAAAACCTTTTATTTGGAATATATTTTAATTATATTTGTTGTTTTAATTTTACTGGTTTATATTATATTTATTATACAGCTAATTACTTGCTCTTTGTAGAAAGCTTTAAAACACACAAATAGAAAAATAAAAATCTAGAAACAAGCATTCTTATATATAATTGTGTGTATGTATACATAAATAAAAATTATAGAGACATATCCTTCTAGACTTTTTCCTATGTATCCTTACCTAGCAAACACATTTATTTGTTTGAATAAAATGGAATTATAGGCTGGGCATGGTGGCTCACACCTGTAATCCTAGCACTTTGGGAGGCTAAGGCAAGGGATTCCTTGAGCTTAGGAATTCAAGGCCACTCTGAGCAAAAGCGTCTCTACTAAAAACAGAAAAACTAGCCAGGCATTGTGGCAGGCACCTGTAATCCTAGCTACTTGGGAAGCTGCGGCAGGAAGATTTCTTGAGCCCAGGGGTTTGGGGTTGCTATGAGCTATGATGATGCCACAGTACTCTACCCAGGGTGACAGAGAGACTCTATCTCAAAAAAATAAATAAAATAAATAAAATAAAATGGAATTATCCTCTGTATACTATTTTGTAACCTCCTCACATACATATATTTATTCAACAGTAAGTCAGATTTAGTGTAAAAAGGGAAATCAAGCCAGGTGTGGTGGCTCACACCTATAATCCTAGTACTTTGGGAGGCCAAGGCTGGTAGATCACTTGAGCTCACAGGTTTGAGACCAGCCTGAAGCAGAGGGAGACCTCATCTCTAAAAATAGCCAGGCGCCTGTCATCCCAGCTACTTGGGAGGCTTAGGCAAGAGAATCTCTTAAGCCCAGAATTTGAGGTTACTGTGAGCTGTGATGCCACAGCACTCTACTGAGGTAGACAAAGTAAGATAGAAAAAAAAAATAGAAAAATTAGACCGACCACAGTGGCTCATGCCTGTAATCCCAACACTTTGGGAGGCTGAGGCAAGAGGATCACTAGAGGCCAAGAGTTCAAGACCAGCCTGGCCAGACCTTATCGCTACAAAAAAACCCCAATAGCCAGGCATTATAGTACACACCTGTAGTCCAGCTACTTTGGCAGGCTGAGCAGGATGGTCACTTTACCCCAGAAGTGGGAGATTGCAATGATCTATGATGACACCACTGCACTTTAGCCAGGTGACAGGGCAAGACTCTGTCTCAAAAAAAAAAAAATTATATATCATAAAAAGAATATAGCTACATACATTTTGGAAAATGTAAAAAACATGTGCCTTTAATCCCAACACTGAAGCATAACAATGGGTAGCATTTGTGTGTATTTTCTTTTGATCTGTTTTTCTTCCTAGGCATTAATTTTATTGCATGACTTTGGGCATTTGGCGATGATATGCATCGAATTTATTTTGTCCTCTGCTTATTCATTTGCTTTGTTTGTTTTTAAGATCAAGTCTTGCTCTGTTGCCCAGACTGGAGAGTGCAGTGGCACATTATAGCTCACTGTAGTCTTGAACTCCTGGGCTCAAGTGATCCTCCTGCTTCAGCCTCCTAAGTAGCTGGGACTACAGGGATACGCTACCACACTCAGCTAATTAAAAAAAATTTTTTTTGTAGAGCTGAGGTCTCACTATGTTGCCCCAGCATGTGTCAAACCCCTGGCCTCCAATAATCTTCCTGCCTCATCCTCCCAAAGTGCCTGGGATTATAGGGATGAGTCACTATAATCACTACTATAAAGTAGCCTTTACTTGCTACGTCAACTCAACTCTTCTGCCTCCAAGGCCTGTATTTTTCTCCTCCTAAAGTGCCTCCTGGAGAAGCTGAAGCTGATCTCTCAGTTTCTCTGATTCCAGATGAATATAGGGAGTTCCAGGAACCCAGTCTCCATGGACTTCAGCTAGCCAAGGCCTGCCTGGCAGCAAGAAGGAGAGGGGCCTGCTGAGAATTAGTTATGAATAATGGTGATTGCATAATTGCATAACATAGTACATGTGACCTACATGGCTTGTATTAGATGCTTGGCCCTTGTAGTGCTGCATCGGGTGGAGGGGAGGGACGGGTGACCAGCCAGCATCACCCAAGCTCCTTTCCTGGGCAGCTGAGTTCTAGATGGGCTTTCTCATCCTCAGCCCAGTAGGCCCGAGGTTTTTCTCCTCCAGCTTCTCAGGGATCAGCCCTGAAGCCAGCCTGTAAGAAAGTCTCAACACCAGTTTCTCTTATTTCAGGAGAGACTCCGTGGACTCCAAGTCTTCTACCTCCTCCTCTCCAAAAAGACCATCAATGGAAAGGTAAAAGAAGCCACAGCCTTCTCTATCCCAAATATCTTATTTAGGATGTATCCCTCTCTCAGCTCTCTCTCTATATAAAATCATAGCTGTGTACATTAATGCAATCATGGGGTACAATGTGCTGGTTTTATATACAATTTGAAATGCTTTCATCAAACTGGTCAACATAGACTTCACCGCATTTTCTTAGTTATTGTGTTAAGACATTTATATTCTACACCTCCTCTCTCAGCTTTAATGGAGGAAGCTACAGGCAGGAGAAAGGAAGAAACCTCCCTCCATTATGTTGCCTCTAAATTCTAGGACCCACGCAGTAAGAGTGAGTGGGCCCCCAGGGCAGCGCCTGTGGCTGAAGGCGTAGGGCGCTGGCCCCATATACTGGGGGTGGTAGGTTCAAACCTGGCCCCAGCCAAAAACTGCAAAAAAAAAAAGTGAGTGGACCCCTGAACCAGAGATGTGGCTCCTTCACTGGGGTGCGCTGCAGCCCAGAGCAGTTGCTGTTATCCCATCATCATCTGGGGAACATTCTTAAGGTCAGGCTGAAACCAGTGAGGACAGACAGAGGTCTTCAAAGCCTATACCTGGAGTGGGCTCTCTGGATTTGGGTAGAACTGGTTAAGGTGTCTACCCAAAAGTAGCATAAATCATCAAGTCATATATTCATCACATATTTAGTGAGGGCCTACTATGTGCTAGGAAATGTTCTGGGTGACAGAGATATAAAAATGCACGACAGAAACAAAAATTTAGGTGGGGTGCAGGAGTTGGAGACCAGCCTGAGCAAGAGTGAGACCTTGTGTCTAAAAATAGCCCAACCCTGTGGTGGGTGCCTTAGTCCCAGTTTACATGGGAGGCTGAGACAAGAGGATTGCTTGAACCCAAGAGTTTGAGGCTGCTGTGAGCTATGATGTCATAGTCCTCTATTGAGGGTGACAAAGTGAGATTCTGCCCACTGACCACCAAAAAAGAAACAAACATCTCTGCAGTCATGGGGCCTCTGTTCTAGTAGGGGAGACAGGTAATACATATAATAAGCACATTATATGGTGCTTTGGAAGGTGACAAGTGCTATGGAGACAATAGAGGAAAGTGCAGAGGTGCTCAGGGGTGGTCAGGAAAGGCCTCCTTAAGGACCCAGGGCAAAAGCTTGAAATTTGACAAAGGTAAGGAAGGGAGTTAGCTAAGCAGATATTTGGGTCATGGCAGGAACGGGGGGTGGCTGGGTGACTGGAGCAGATTGAGGGGGAGTGTTGGGACTGTGAATGAAATAGGAGCCACAGGAGGGTCTTCAGTGCCAGGATGATGTGACCAAATTTGTCAGGCTGCTATGCCCAGAATGGATTATAGGTAGGGTGACCAGATTTTAACATCGGTAAGGCAGGACAACATGGCCGGTGGGGGAGGGTGGGGGGCAGGGCAGGAGACGGGGCAGGGCAGGGCCTGACAACAATGCAAACTTTGATAAGCAATTCTTGATCATGTCTCAACAATTATTTGTTATTATTACAGTTTAACATTATAAAATTAACAAAAATAATATAAAACTCATATTCTGGTGAAATAGCCACATGGCAGCCAAAAACCGTATATTCCCTTCTTGTTCTCCCGCCCATTCGTGCATTCTTTCCAAAAATCGGGACTTTTTTAAAACGCCGCAGAACGTGGGACAAATTGTTGGAAATCAGGACTGTCCCGCCAAAAGCGGGATGTCTGGTCACCCTAATTATAGGACCAGAGGGAGGGGCGACGAGATCAGCCAGGAGGCTGCTGTGATGATTCAGGCAAGAGACTATGGCTTGGAGGAGCAAGGTAGCCAAGGTGGTAGGGAGAAGGGGTAGCTTCAGGATACATTCTGAAGGAAGAGCTGACCGGATTTCCTGACAGATTGGATGTGGGTAAGAGAGAAAAATAGGAGTCGCAGATGCTTCCAAGATTTTTCACTTGAGTGTCTGCAAGGATGGACTTGATGCTAATCGGTGTGGGGAAGACTGTGCTTACGTAAGTCAGGCTTGGGGTGGAACACAAAGAGTTCAGGTTTGGATATGTTGGATTTGAGGTGTGTGTTAGTCATTCCGAGGAGAAGTAAAATAAGCAGTTGGATTATATGTGGCTGGAATTTAGGAAGAAAGTCTGAGCTAGAAATACAAATTGCAGTGTCATTGGTGTATAGCTGGCATCTAACGAAACTGGATGAGATCACCAAGAAGAGAGGGTGGATAAAGGAGTGAGTGTGAAGTGTGGTCCAGGAAGGAAGCGGGAGGGCCAGGGGAGAGTGAATGATTCGGGTGCAGACGCCATATTGGATTCTGGGGCACCCAGGTGGGATGGGAAAAGTGTTGGCTTCTGGAAGAGTATGTGTGGGAACTGCACATTTATTTTAAACCTAACATACCCATAAGACTACCACTGAAAAGAAAATTAGAGATGTGAAAATTAGGTTGTTGATACCTGGGCAGCCAAGGGCCCACTCCCACTGATGAATAGAGGCTCTCTAGAATGCTGGTGGGAGGGGGAATTTGAGGGAAAGAGTTCTGCAGTCGAATAGCAATGGCCAATAGGGGTGAGGCCCAGGAATGGGGCAGCAGTGTCATCCTGGTTCTAGACCAGTGATTCTCAACAGGGGCCATTTGGAAATTTGTGGGGGCATTTTTAGTTATCACTATGACTTGGGCCCAGGTCAGGTGTAGAAAGGAGGGGGACGCTACTGGCATTTACTGGCAGGAGGCAGAGGTGGTAAGTATCCTAGAAGCTGAAGGAAAGCCCCGAATAATGAAGGATTGTTCTATCCCCAGATGAAACACGGACTACTAATCAGTTCTGGGTTTGATACTACAATAAGGAGAATCAACATTTGTGTAGGGATTTATACCTTCAGACTCTTCTCCTGACTTGGCCTCTGTGGCCTTGCCGCCTCCGGGCTCCCTTCCATCATGCATTGTCTTTCTGAAGGTCAGTCAAACAGAATGTTTGTCTTTCCAGTGGTTCGGCAATTTCCTGATGGCTCAGTATTGGGGGTGAGCCACCAACAGGGACATGAGCAAGTCTTGCAAATTTATCTCCTCCCCAACCTATTTCCTGCCTTCTTTGCCTCTCTATTTCACTTTCCTCTTCCTTTCATTCATGCATTCATTTGACAAGCACAGCTGTTGAGCACCTTCCCAAAACTTCAGCATCCTCCAGGGGTCAAGGGCATACACACACACTGGGTGACTAGCGGAGACCAGGGCAGACCAGAGAATATGAGCAACCCCCATCCAGCCCCAGCTGATATTGCTTTATGGAAGTGCAGGTCAAGTGTCTCGCGGCTTCCAGTTTTTTAAAGAAAAGCCAGACGTCTAGATTTTCCTATGAAACTCCCAACTTTAAATATCAGCAACATATTCATGCTTTTCTATGACACTGGGAGGACAAAACAAATTTGTAGTCACCCATTTGTGACCTCTAAGATCAGCAAAGATTGAAACCCTTTTCTGACTTCAGGGAGCTTACTGCTAGTGCAGGGGCTTGTTTTTAGAAGGCGGTAGACATAATAGACAATGGGAATGCAGGAAGAGTGTCTCAGTGTGACTAAAGTCGGGGTAGACTTCATGGCAGAGTGTTTGAAGTGAGAATTGAAAAATGGCAGACAAGGCAGGAGAGGCATCCCAAGCAGAGAGAATGGCACATGTGGAGGTGTGGCGGTGCGAGTGATCATGATGTTCTGGGGGCTGTAGCCAGAGTACCAGGAAACAGACCACTAAGGGCATCACGGTGACAGGGAAGAAAGTTGCCTGTTCTCAGCTGTCCTTAACCTGGTTGTCGAAATTAGTTGACGTTCATCAGTGCAGTGACTAAAATGCCCTCGAGGTGGCGCGAGGGAGCAGGGAGCCAAGCCTCCAGATACCTTTGTTCAGATCTGGGGCAGGAGGATTTTCTAAGTCTGGCTGGTGCTGGCACCAGGGGGAAAGCTGCTGAGAAATCCAACCCCCCCGCCCTACCCTGGCCAATGGTTCCCTCTGGAATTTGGTGCAGTTCCCAGTCGTGTGCATTGAAAGGAAAATGAGGGTGGCTGCCTGAAATGCCACCCAGACGCAAACTCTAGCCAACCAGCCAGCTTCTAGCCAAGCTGGAGGGGTCCCGGCTGGGTGTGCCCTGCTAGGAAAGTAGGAAAAAATGCTCCAAGCAGCCTAGCTTTCCTCAGGTAAGAAGACTCTGGAAAACTCTTTTGGAGACAAATGACATATGTCAAAAAGAATTTCAAAGTCTGGCAGTGCCCTTAGCTCAGTGGGTAGGGTGCCAGCCACATACACCCAGGCTGGCAGGTTCGAACCTGGCCTGGGCCAGCTAACCAACAATGACAACTGCAACAAGAAAATAGCCAGGCATTGTGGTGGGCACGTGTAGTCCCAGAGGCAAGAGAGTCCCACTTAAGCCCAAGAGTTTCAGGTTGCTGTGAGCTGTGACACCATGACACTCTACTGAGGGCGACATAGTGACGCTCTGTCTCAAAAAAAAGAATTTGAAAGTTGGGCAGACTTAGGTTTGTGGTCTGATTCCCATTCGCAAGGTGGATGGATACCCTTGAACAAGTCAGTTCAGCTCTCTGAGCCTCAGTCTGCAGATTTGTAAAATGAGACCTTCTCAAGGTCACTGTAAGAATCAAATGAGGTGGTGAGATGCCTAGCATTATTTCCAGATCATATAAGTGCTCAACAAGTGCATAATGCTTGTAATAATACATGCACCATGGTTATCTATGGAAACTGACTAATATTTAGCCTAAACATTTGTACCCGCATATCAATAAGAATTTTTTTTTTAACCTGCCTAATACTTTGTCACTGGAATTCTCTTAGGTATGTTAATCCTTTTAGCAACCCCATGAGGTGGGTGCTGTTGTTATTCCCACTTCATATGTGAGAAAACCCAGGAACCTGAAGGTCCGGAAACTTTCCCAAGGTCATATAGCTACACTATGTTGGTATTAGGCTTTGAAATTGAGAGTTTGGCCCTGAAGCCTGGGTTCTTTTTTTTTTTTTTAGTTAAATGATAGCTGTGTACATTAATGCAATCATGGGGTACAGTGTGGTGTTTTCATATACAACTTGAAATATTATCATCGAACTGGTTAACATAGCCTTTATGTCATTTTCTTAGTTATTGTGTTAAGACGTTCATATTCTACTTTTAGAAAGATTCACCTGTACCCTTGTAAGATAAACCATAGAGATGATCCCACCAATCATCCCCCCTTCATATCGCACCTCCACATAGGCATTCCAAAAAGCAGTGGTTGTTATTGTGGTTTGCCATGCCTCCTTCAAAGCAGCTTGCTGTAGCCTGCCCTGGAGGTTTTCTCATGGTGACTCATAGCTGTTGAGAATGTGAGGTAGGGCACCACGGGTCAGTGAGGCACCACCCCAGCTGCAGGAGAGGGGTTGGCTCTATTCATGGGTGCTGACAGATGCTGTCTCAGAGAGACATCCCCTTCTCAAGCCCAGAGAGTGGGGCCACTGACCTTCCAAAGAGGCCCTCCTTCCTCCCCCCACATTCTGGACCCCCTGAATGTGCCTTTTATCTCTTTGTGATGGATCCTTCAATTCATTGTGTATTCATTCATTCGCTCATTCATTCAACAAAGATCTATCAAGTGCCTAGCTAGAGCACTGTCACAGGTGCCAGAATGCAGTGCTGTATCAGCGACAGGGTCCCTTATACTGTAGAACCTGCAATCTGGAGATAGAAGCAGACAGAGTTTATAAACACATAAGCAAGTTAATTATAGACTTGGATAAATGCTGTAAGGAAAGAAATCAGATGATACGCTGGAGTTATGGGGCAGGGACAGTCTGTTTGGCTGCTGTGGGCAGGGAAGGCCTCCTTCAGGAGGTGACATGTGAGCTGAGACGTGGAGGAAGAAGCACATTCCAGCAGGGACCAGCCAGTGCCCAGGCACAGCAGTAGGAGGGATGTGTGTGTTTAAGGAACAGAGAGAAGCAGTGTCCTGGGGAGTTTAGTCAACCATGTGTCAGGGAACATGGCAGGAGATTAAGTCGGAAGGGATGTAGCAGGGGCCAGGCACGGAGTTGCTGAGGGGCCGTGGTGAGGATTTGACTTTATGCTGAAAATAATTGGTCAAAAGAGGGGGGTGACTTGATCAGCTGTGAATTATTATTATTATTATTATTTTGCAGTTTGTGGCTGGGGCTGGGTTTGAACCCACCACCTCTAGTATATGGGGCCAGTGCCCTACTCCTTTAAGCCACAGGCTCCGCCCCCCCCCCTTTTTTTCTTGAAACAGAGTCTCATTCAGTCACCCTGGGTAAAGTGCCATGGTATCATCACAGCTCCCAGCAACCTCAATCTCTTGGGCTCAAGAGATCCTCTTGCCTCAGCCTCTTAAATAGCTAGGACCACAGGCACCTGCCATGATGCCCAGCTAGTTTTTCTGTTTTGGGTAGAAATGGGTTCTCGCTCTTGCTCAGGCCAGTCTCAAACTCCTGAGCTCAAGTAATTCACCTGCCTCAGCATCCCAGAGTGCTGGGATTACAAGTGTGAGCCACTGCCCCCACCAGCTGTGAATTCAGATAGTTTGAAGCGGGGGGAAAACTGTGCAGGTGAGACCCCAGTGGCCAGAAGCAGGCTTGGAGGCAGCAAGATCCATTCTGATTGCAGACGGCACACCCCCACCTCCACCCCCTTCATACCCCTCCCAGCCTATCCTCAGTTAGAGCTTTCCCTCCTGAAATCTGACTCTCCTGGAGGGATCCCCTTGGATTTCAGCTTCCCTATCCCACTGCCCTGCTGCCAGGCCACCGGGTTGCCAGGCAGGGTTGGGTAGAATCCAGGCTAGGATAATCTAGGACAGTAAATTTCAAACTGCATTAAAAATAATAAATAAGAGCTAGGAAATGAATCCCTTTGAACAAAATTTTCAGAAATTCAAAATGTAAACCTTGTAAGAGCAGAACCTACCTTCCCCCATCTGCCCCACCTGTGTGGCCACACAGAGACAACTTTGAGGAACCTAAGGGCTCCAGAAAACACAAAAATTCCAGATGTCCAGGGAGCCCCAGTGACACAGGGCATTCAAGGTCAGGTTAAACAGCAAGAGTTGTGGGACAAAGAGGTCACTGGTGGAGTTCACATTGAGAAGTGATGTTAGGATGAGATTCTCATGTAAGTAGGTTTGTTTTTTGTTTTGTTTCGTTTTTGAGACAGAGTCTCACTCTGTCACCCTGGATAGAGTGCCATGGTGTCATCAGAGCTCACAGCAACCTCAATCTCTTAGGCTCAAGTGATCCTCTGGCCTTAGCCTCCCAAGTAGCTGGGACTACAGGTGCTCACCACAATGCCTGGCTAGCTTTTCTATTTTTTTATAGAGATGGGTTCTCGCTTTTGCTCAACCTAGTCTTGAGCTCCTGAGCTCCAGCAATCCACCCGCCTAAGCTTCCCAGAGTGCTAGGATTACAGGCATGAGCCACTGTGCCTGGCCCAACTTTAGGTTTTTTTGTTTTTGTTTTTGTTTTTCAAGTTTTTGGCCTGGGCCGGGTTTGAACTCACCACCTTCGGTATATGGAGCCAGCGCCCTACTCCTTGAGCCACAGGTGCCGCCCGCAACTTTAGGTTTTTGACACTGGGAATCCTGGGCTACTCATTAAGCCTTACTCTCAGACACAGCTCCTTGGGCCTGAAGGACTTCGTCAGAAGCCCAAAGAAGTATCCTCTTCTTCCTGGTGCATCTTATAGCCTGAAAATGAATGTGAGAAGCAGCTGTGGATCCAGGCCCCATTGCTGTCCAGGGCAGCTGCCCAGGCTGTGCACTGCACCACTCAGGGAGGCACCCACATACCAGTGTGAATGGCACTTCATGCAGTTAGGAAATGCAGGAGCCCATCCACAAGGGCTCAGTGTGAGAAAACCCTAGAGTGGCTCTTAATTTTACCCCGGGAAGAGATACTAATTTTTTCTACCCTGATGAGTCAGTTTTTTTCTGAGCAGAGGTATGGGAGCTGGCTGGCAGATCCTGGTATGTTACTAAGAGAGAAGAGCAGAGGAAGGAAGGCAGAAACTACCTGACTGCCTGGCCTTTATCCCAAGCGTAGGGCAGAAACAGCTCAGAAGCTGGGGGAGGGAGTTGTGTAAGTCCTTTCACTTCCACAAAGCCCCCTTCCCTCATCCATAAAATAGGGCCAGTAACTCATGACTCCCAGGGTTATCAAGAAGAATAAATAGCAAACCCATGGTACATTGTGGCTTTTGTTATTACCATACTTAAGCCCCAGAGTCTGGCCAGAGCCTTTCCCTCCAGCCAGAAGCTCCCCTGTCCTCCAGCTGCCCTGAGCCCCTCAACATTGCCCTTGCAAAGCATGGACTTCCACACTTCTATGCATTTCTGCCAAGAACACATTTTCCTGTCAACTCCTCTGAGTGGCCAACTCTGCCTCTCCATTCCCTGCTGAATTGTTTGGACTGAATTGCATGTTAGTGTGACCCATCTGACCGCACTGGAGCCACATGATAAGTCACGGCATCGTGAAGCTGATTAGCACAGGCAGCTGCAGGGATGCTGGATAAGGCCTGTCACTGCATCACCAGAACCTTCTTCACAAGGACCCAATTGGGACCAAGAACAGTTGGAACCTAGCCTGGGTTTTTTTTTGTATCAGTATTTAATTTTTTTTTTTTTTTTTGAGACGGAGCCTCAAGCTATCCCCCTGGGTCGAGTGCCATGGCATCACAGCTCATAGCAACCTCCAACTCCTGGGCTCAAGCAAGTCTCCTGCCTGCGCCTCCCAAGTAGCTGGGACCACAGGCGCCCGCCACAACGCCCGGCCATTTTTTGGTTGCAGCCATTATTGTTGT
>CAUYQV010029374.1:0-34795 GCA_963574575.1 Galagoides demidoff | reverse complement strand
ACACGGCTCTCTACCGAGGGCAACAAAGTGAAACTCTGTCTCTAAAAAAAAAAAAGTTAAACTAAGATTGAAAATACGAACCAGCAAATAAAATTTTAAAAAAAAAAAAAAAAAAAAAAAAAAAAAACCAGAGTCTCACTCTGTGCCCTGGGTAGAATGTTGTGGCATCATAGCTCACAGCAACCTCAAACTCTTAGGCTCAAACAATCCTCCTGCCTCAGCCTCCCCAGTAGCTGGGACTACAGGCACCTGCCACCATGCCCAGCTAATTTTTCTATTCTTAGTACAGATGGGGTCTCACTGGTACACAGGCTGGTCTCAAACTCCTAAGTTAAAGCAATTCACCTGCCTTGGCCTCGCAGAGTTACAAGTGTGAGCCATGGTGCCCAGCCAACCCAGAAATTCTGACGATGTACCCAGGAGGATCATAACATCAAATACATGTATGCAGAACTATTATTCATAATAGCTAAAGAAAGAAAACAACTCATCTATCCACAAGCTGATGAGAGGGTAAAAGAACGTGGTCGGCTCACCCAGTGGAATATTATTCAGCCCTAACAAGGTACATTTAGGAAGACAGGTGAAGCTTGGAAACATTAGCTAAGCAAAAGAGGCCAGAACAAATGGCCTCATTACGTAGAATTCCATTTATATTAACTCTCCAGTGTAGGGAAATCTGTGGAGATATAATGTCCATTAGCGAGTGACTAGGCTGAGGGGGTGGAAGGATTTGAAAGCACTGCCTAATTAATGGGTGCAGGAGTCATAAAAATGGCCTGGAATTTGAAAACGGGGATGGTTATACAATCTGGTGTATGTGTAAAAGCTGTTGAGCATACTGGTTATGCTTTAGTGCCGGATGTGAATTACATAGCAATTAAAAAAAAAAAGTATTTACAATTTTGTTAAAAATCATGCAGAGACCCGTCTTACTGAGAGTATAACTAATTAGGTCATTAGCGCCCATTAGTGCCGAGTTCTCCGTAATGAGTAAAATAACTCAGAAAATGCCTCTCAAGTTTCCCAATCCATATCAGGAAATAAGATAGTCCATAAGGCTGTGAAGGTTTAGGACAGATGCCGTTGAAATGCCCCACCCCTGGGCGGCCGCAATCCCTGTGTCAGCACAAAGGGTCAGGAAGACTTAAAAAGAGTAAGTCAAGAAGTCGGCCATGGCTGACAGCCGCCCTGTGTCCCTCTGGATCCGACGGCCTGGGCATTTAAAAGAAATATTCACAAGTGTGCTAGTGGATATGGTCATGCCTTCTGAAGATCACAATTTGGGAGCCCCAGACACCAAACTCTTTTTTTAAAAGGAATAAAAGAGAAATCCAACATGCCACGTGCTCTCTCTAGGAGCCCAAATTTCCACCTCATTAGGCCGAAGGTGGTGGAAAAGGGTGAGCTCTGTGTTCCCAAGGCCCCCGTCTGTCCCCTCCCTCAGCCTCAGCCCCCACATTGGTCAGAGGAGGAGAGAAAACTTCACAGACAGAGGATGAGTCCATTACCAGCCACTGTTCACCCCAACGCCCGTGTCCTGCAGGGCGCTGCTGGCCAGGCCCTAACAGGGCCAGATGAGCCCACGTACCAACTTGTGGAGATTGTCGATTCACTTCAAAAGTTGTTGTCACAGAGAACGGGCTCCACGGTACCAGTCAGGTACCAGGGAACTCTGTGCACCCAGTGCAGTGTTGACTAACCATACATTTAGTCTAGAATCAAAATACTTTAAAGGTATAATCATTTGAAGATTGGAAGAAAGTGAGTAACCAGGAACCATGAGGGACGCGACGGTCTGTTTGGCTTGTTTGATGATGAGTAATCACATTGCATAATTACTTTCTCTATGAGAATAAAAGTAACAAAGGAAGAAAGGAGCACAGAGCAGTTCTTTGGGGAGACACCCAGAATCGCTGCTTTTCTATAAATGAAAGTGAAACTGTTGGTGTCTCAGCTGCTTCTCTGTTGACTGGCGTAGGTAACAGGTGGACGGACTCTGCCAACAAGGACCGAGCCCCAGCCTCCAAGATTCCAGGACAAATGACACAGATCCATACACAGCAACGCAGAGAATTAGGGGCAGCTTTAGAAAGCTGAATAACTATTCCCAGAAATACCCCAAAACCTGGGCACGTAACCTCGCTTGGACAGTACGACATTGCAGGTGTAATGAGTGAGGTATCTCAACATGACACCATCCTGGGTTAGGGAGGGTCTGTAAACCCATGGACAGGTGTCCTCCTAAGAGACAACAGAGGAGACACAGGCACAGAGGAGAAGCCACGTGGAGACAGAGGTAGAGACTGGAGTGATGTGGACACAAGTCCAGGGATGCCTGGAGCCCCCAGGAGCCGGGAGAGGCAGGAAGGAGCCTCCCCTGGGGTCTGTGGAGGGAGCAGCCCTGAGACACCTGCACCTCAGACTCTTGGGCTCCAGGGCTGGGAGGTGATGAGTGTCTGTTGTTTCAAGCCACAGAGCTTTTGGTAATGTGTTGTGGCAGCCGCAGGAGGCCCCTGCCATGCCCAGTGCAGACCAGCCTTCTCCTGCTGGGGTGAGCTATAGGGCGTAACCAGCAGGCAGTTGGCCTCTGGCATCCATGTTATTTGTAGTGACTTTCGCTTGTATTCACCTCAGAAGAGAAGCTGAACATGGCGTGTTGCTGATGTGGTCAGTACAGGCTGGATTAATACACAGTCTAAATGCAGAATAAAACTGTCTTGTCCCTGACGGGTTTTTTAGGCATAAGTAATAAACATCTGTGTGTGATTCTTCACTTAAACATTTAGTATCTGGTGACACTCAGGAATAAAAGCTCACCAAGCTGTAATGTAGCAGTATCACCAATTACTTAGACATCCTGTTGGCAATGGACCAAGCCAGCCCCGCCCCGCCCTTGTGAGCTGCAGACAGTTAAGGACGCACCCTCGTGTCCTCGCTACTGGGTCACCTGCTACACCCAGGAGGAGACGCCCTTTGCCTCCAATTTCTCTTTTCTTTGAGCACCTGCAGAATTCTCCCTTTTTTGCCCCAGTCAGAGTGCAGAAATCTGGGAGAGCATTCGAGCACCCCTGCCAAGTTTGTATTTCTGAGTGAGGAAAATCCCGTCCTCTGAGGAATAGACATGTCAGACTTTGGGTGAGTGAGAAGTTATAATGGTGGTTTCTCCTTGCTTCTAAAATTGTGCCAGCCAAGGTGACCCTGGGGGAGAGGTGAGGGTCTAACACAGGTGTCCTCAAACTTTTTAAACAGGGGGCCAGTTCACTGTCCCTCAGACCATTGGAGGGCTGGACTGCAGGCCCCGGGATGAGTCGGCTGCTAAGCAGGACAGGCAGTGGCAGTAAAAACATGTGGCGGGCTGGATAAATGTCCTAGGTGGGCTGCATGTGGCCTGCGGGCCATAGTTTGAGGGTGCCTGGTCTAACACGTCCTAACAGGTGCTTTGCCCCTCCATTCCCTGGTATCTCTCCTACCCAATATTACAGCACCAGGACAGTGGCCCCCCTAGCCCCATCTTCCCTACCTCCTTCCCCACATCATGGAGCTATCCCAAGCTTCTTGCCCCTGAGGTCCTGAAGTCTGAGGTTACCCAGTGTCTGAATTATCCAGTACAGGTGACAGAAACCTCAGGAGGCAAGGACTCTGAAGGAAGCAGAAATGAGACCCAGGGGCTGGGAACTGTGGGGCAGTGCTGTAAGCAGGAGAAATGATTAGAAATGGAAAAACTGAGGTGTGGGAGAAAGATGGGCCCCACATCTTTAAATGCACCTGTGGTGGTGGTGATGATGACAAGCCTGCTATATCGAGGAAGTTAGCCTGGCGTGGTGGCTCGCACCTGTAATCCCACCACTTTGGGAGGCCAAGGTGGGAGGATTGTTTGAGGCCAGAAGTTCAAGAACAGCATGGGCAATATAGTGAGAGCCCACTTCTACAAAAAAAAAAAAAAATTTAAAACCAAATTATCAGAGTATGGTGGTACATGCCTATAGTCCCAGCTACTCAGGAGGATGAGGCCAGGAGTTCTAGACCACACTGGACAGCACAGCAAGACCCCATCTCTACAAAGAAGTTTTAGAAATTAACTAAGTGTGGCGGTACATGACTGTAGTCCCAGCTACTCGACAAGAGGAAGGAGAATCACTTGAGGTCAGGAGTTTGAGACTAGCCTAGACAAAATAGTGAGAACCCATCTCTACATAAAACAAATTTAAAATCAGCCTGGTACCATGGTGCCTATAGTGCCAGCTACTCAGGAGGATGAGGCAGGATGATCGCTTGAGGTCAGGAGTTCCAGACAAGACTGGGCAACTTAGCAAGACCCTGTCTCTGCAAAAAGTTAAAAAATAAATTAGCTGGGGATTGTGGCAGGTGCCTGTAGTCCTGGGTACTCAGATGGCTGAGGCAGGAGAATCACTTGGGGCCAGGAGTTTGAGGCTGCAGTGAACTATGATGATGCCACTGAACTCTAGCACGATGACACTGCAAGACTCTGTCTCTAAAAAAAAAAAAAAAATACAGAAAAAATAAAAATAAATAAATCAAGGACAAGGGTGGAACCTGTGGCTCACGGAGTAGGGCACCGGCCCCATATACCAGAGGTGGCAGGTTTGAACTTGGCCCTGGCCAAAAACTGCAAAAAATAAAAATAAAAATAAAATAAATCAGGGATGACACCCCCCCCATATACAGACATATTCCTGCAAACAGAATAATTAAGAGAGAAGAGAAAAACAGCCAGCCCCATATGGTCCTTTATGGAGACTTTGCATATTCTTACCACCACCTGTATTGTAAAGAACAGTTACCACCAGCTATAGCATTACGAGTTAGAAAAAATAAAACCCATACAGAAAAGGTGGTGGTAGGTGACTGTAAGCCCTAAGACCCTGTTCATGTGGGTTTCTGTCTTGTTTTTAATTAAAATACTTTAACACGGAGTCTCATGGAGAGACGAGTCTCCCACCCGTGATAACCTCAGCTGGCATACATGGAGAGTTCAGGTCTCTGAGACAGTGTCTTTGGTGCCCGCAAAAGATAGCCTCTGGGCAAGCAGGGACCCCCAGCCCCCCGGCTTTGGCGTGCAGCCTTGCAAAGTAAAGGGGGCCGAGCCATTTCCATCCCCACTCCTACTCTAAATAAATCAGCCCAAACATGTGGCCACACTCCATTTAGCTTCCTAGATGTGTTGCTTTCAAATATGTCACTGGAACGGGTTAAATGTTTCTACTTCGGCTGTGTGTACAAAATGCATTTCAGGTTACAATTTGTCCCACAGCTGCTCAACTTCTTCCACATCTGGGCAGATTATCTGTTCACGTGGATCACAGATCACTGGGGAAAGACGGTGTTTTGAACATCTTTAGACGATGGCTCCACGGCATACGATCTGTGGATAGCACAAGATCTGACAACTAAGTTTGTAAACTCGTCCTGGAAAAAGTGCTCCATACCCCGTGGCTGAGTGTCACTGTGGTCCCCTTCAAGGGCTCCCTCGGGGACCTGTGCACTGATGACAGGGCCTCGTCTACCCTTCATCCAATTTTGGAACTTTTCTCCGGGATGGCCCGGAGAGCTGTCGTCAGAAGAGGTCTCATACTTGAGTCCAGGAACTCACCCTGGAGAACTAAATGCCTCATTGCTGAATATGAACACAGCCACCAGACGGCCAAGGGGAGTGCTTTGAAGGGGACCTCAGTGACAGTCAGCAGTAAGGCATGTAGCAGTTCTTCTACGATGAGTTCCTGAACTTCACTGTCTGACCTTACAGGCAGTAAATAAATTTGTCTCATGATGGCAACACCTAGGCGCCTCCTGTCCACCCATTTGGAACAAGAGCTCAGGCCTTCCTGAAGGAATGGCTTCTTGTGATAGATTAAGAGTGGCCCTCCTGTGGCAGGATGTGGCCCATTTGCTCACCGTGATGTCAAAGTCCCCATGAAAACACACCTGGTTCCCGGGGGGTCTTTGCCTCCAGCTCACATGATGGAAGGTTAGGTGGGGGGACTTCCAGGGACACCAGTGCAGCTCCCCATGGAAACAGGTCACTGAGCAAATCCGCCCAGGAGTTACATCTGCTTGTCCTACTAACACGCCCTCAGTGTGAGCAGACAGCACGCCAGCCCCCTCACAGGTCAGAGCAGCACCCCTAAGATACCGTCTCAGCACATCCTTCGAGGGGGCACTTTTGTGAAATATTACGAACATATCTTTTATGAAATATTACAAACGTATCTTGGCTGCTTAAAACCCAGATTTCATTTGGGGTCTTTCTGTTTTACAGCAACAACAGCGCTGATCCACTCACATCAGCCCCTTGAGTCTCTTCAGCGCACGACAGCTGTTACATCCGTCCCCTCAAAACAGTAAGAGAGAAAATACTTTCCTGCCTGTATTGACTGGGTCTGCAGGCAGACCTGTGGACTCTATCCCCAAACTCTAACAGAAGTGGATGATGTTACGACATTTAAATGTCTTTAGCAAATTCTCCAGGATTTTAAAGTACATGACACAGACACAAATACGCCAAGGGGGAAAGCCTCTGAACTCCCAGTATCTAAAAAAAAATTTTTCCCGGCCTGTTAATGTGTAAACTAACAAAATGTGGTAATTAATACACACCCTGTATTTTTTCTCAATCCCAAGAATCAGTTTAAACAAAAGAAATGAAAAACGTCAGTTTTTGGGGGGTGGGGGGAAGCTGATAGAATAGATGAACAATATTATTTCTGTTGGGGTTTTCGCTTGGTTGTTGGAAGTTTAAACGTCATAGGCACACTCGTGAAGTTTGAAACAACGTTCATTCTCTTTATCAACTGATCGCTCTGCAAGTCTTGTCTCCTTGGGTTTGGTCAGCTGGCAGTTTTGCTCTCTCTGCATTTTTCTGTAAATCCCTGCATTTTCTGTTATTAAACATGAAAATCAGACAGCAGCAGAAGCCTCGGAAACCTGGAGACAGAGAACGCACCCTCTCTGTAAATGGGCCTCTGTGTTCAGTTTGGGATCGAGGAACCAGTGGTGAGCAACGGTTATCTGAACACGCAGTAATGACCATTTCTCCTGACCATGGGGCCGCGGAGTGAAAATAATTTTTTCTCAAACGCATCCAAGTCCAGGGAATGTCCACAGAACAACCCACGAGAAAAAACTGGAAAGAAATTCAGAGCGGAGAAACTGACTTTTCAGGTTCAAGTGCGCGGAGAAGAGCAATCCCGCCAGACTCCTTCATTTTGGAAAAGGAGATTTGTTACAGTTGGCAACAAAGTAACTGCTTCTAAGGGAAAGATCTCTTAAACCATGTGAAACAATGTGAATGGATTTGCTGAACAAAGCCGGGTAGTTTAACCATAAAGTAAGTACATTGATTACATTTTCACTGAGGCTGAAAGGGAAGGACCAGAGTTGGCTGGTTTTTTCCCCAAAAGGACAAAGCTGTCACAAGACGGAGGAATGGAACATCAGAACAGCCACCAGGATTGCCAAGGCCTCATTCTCCCTTCTGGGGTTGCTACATACGGGCTCTGCCAGGGCCAAAGACCAGAACCCCGACACCCATCCACATGTCAGAGAGGTTGAGCTGGACTGCACATTCTCAGAAACTCCCTCTCAGGTTGAGAAGCTTCCAGAAACTAAGAAGGAACAGCAGGAAAAGCTGACCCTACCGGAAAGCCCCTGGTTAGGCTCCGCCATCCACAGCACGTCACCAACGCCCACCTGTCCACGGGCTCAGCCCCCCATGAATGACGAGGTCCCGGCTGGCCACCCCCCAGCTGCAGAGGGCACCTCATGTGGGTGGCCTCATCCCACCCCTCTCCCCTCCCCCCACATGTGTTTTTTATCAAAACTGCGAAGAAGCAGTCAGCACGGCCAAATCCAATCATGAACTTTCCTTTCATAAAGGAGAGGGAAAAATCTATGCCAAAAAAAAAGTTGCGTTCTAAAAGTTGATTATTTTTTCCATTTGTTCTTTCTGTCTCTCTCTCTCTCTCTTCCCCCCCTCAAAAAAGAGTCAATCATCACGGCAACTCAGCCTTGGAGAATCCATACAACTGTCCAGAAGCAAAACAAAATCTTGAAAACTCAACCCCCAACACTTTGGGGCTTCTCACAAACGCCTGAGCTGTTACCCTGGCTCCAGACTCTGGGTTGGCCCCAAACTGGGGCTTTTTCCTTCTTTTGCTGGCTTTTTCGGGGAACGCGGTACTTGGTGGGTAAGAACCAGGAAGCAGTACTTCAATAAAGGATGGGAAATAGGAAAGGACCGTTGAAAATTCACGGGAGGTGCCAGGCCCCTGACCACAAAGGTAAGAGAGAGAGAGAAAGTCTTCAGTTTTCGATATCAGCCCCCAAACAAGGCCTTACTTTCACCCACTGCACAGACTCGCAGATGTTTTTTCTCCCTCCCCATGAGCCTCCTCAGGGGAGAGGTGAGAATTTTTTTTAACACTTGAATACAAATATTTATAAGTTTATTTATATCTCAGTTTTACAAGATGTACATTCATAGTACATGTCTCACAAAATACACTCTGTAGCAAGAGGGGATACAGAGAGGCAGTGTGCTGGGGGCATGCGGGCCGCCCGGCCGGCCGGAGAAAACTTCAGAGCGTGTTTTTGTTTTGTTTTGTTTTTTTCTCCACAATAGCAGGAGGGATACGGGTTTTATGACTGTTGGTTTGGGGGAAGTTGTGTTATTTCTTTTCATTTTTAATCCCTGAAAACGTCTGTGGGTCCAGACACACCTTGTGTGTCTAACCCAAACACAGGGCCGGTAGGTTATAAATCACACAGCCTGCACAGAAACCAGGGGCGGGGTGGGGCGGAGGGGGGGAAACGAGGGGAGGAAAAAAAGTAACGGGGTTAAGAAATATAAAAATAAATGCAAGGCAATGTCAAATTTACACTCAACATAATTAAAATAGCACATTATTTATGAATTTTCAACCAAAACAAAACCAAAAAGAAAAAATAAATAACACATCCATTTACATCGATAGCAGGAAGCAGGGAGACTTCCCTCTCTGACCGACTTCTTACACACGCAACGGGCCTGGGTTTGAGAAACTACCACCTTTCAATAAATAGCACGTCCCGTAGCTTTGAAACTGGATATTTCCGTACATTCCTCAACTGATTTCTCATTAAATATCAAATCTCAATAAAACATTTATAAACGGCGTCAAGTCTTCACGTGTATTGAAAAAAAATCAGCATACGCACTAAGCTAATTTCTAATAAGTTAGGCACCAGTTTTTAAAAAAACGTCCAACTTGTCCGCTGAACAAAGCCTGTCCTCCCCTCCCGCCTTCCCCAACCTACTGAAATGTGGAGAAAAGAAAGAATTTTAAGCAAAGTGCCTCAAAAAGAAAAATCATGATTTTTTTTTTTTTTTTTTTTTGTCACGGTAGCCACTGTACAGTCTTTTCGTGTGGCAGTGAGACCTCAGAGTGGAAGGGAGTGACAGGCTCTGCCTAGTCTCAGGGAAAAAAATCAAGAGGTTTAGAATAAAAAAGCAGAAGTGAGAAGGAAAGAGGCTGAGATTCGGTTTCCTTCTGTCTTAAAGACTAGGGTTTGGGCTGCGCCTACGGTTTCCTGGTCAAACACCCCAGCGTCCCCAACCTCTTTAAGGACCCCAGGTGGGTTCAAATGCTTACATGGCTGAGGACACAAGTCCATGGCTTAAAATCAGACTTCTGAGGAAATAGAGCAACCAGGCTGCCCGGCTGGGCTCAGGGCAGGGTGGGGAGCTCACCCCTGTGACAGGGGACGCCTCTCTGCAGCCAAAGGCCTCCTTCCCTTCCAGGTGAAGCTGAGTCAGTGCGATGACCAGCGTCCCATCAACGCAGAGAGGAGGACATGTCCATTCCATCAAGCAGGTGCACCTTGCTAGGTATAGCAGCTCACATCTGTAACCCCAGCACTCTCGGAGGCCAACTCAGGTGGATTGCTTGAGGTCAGGAGTTTGAGTCCAGCCTGAGCAAGAGTGAGACTCTGTGTCTACTAAGAATACAAAAATTAGCCGGGGAGGGTGGCAGACGCCTGTAGTCCCAGCTACTCGGGAGGCTGAGGCAAGAGAATCGCTTGAACCCAAGAGTTTGAGGTTTGTGAGCTGTAATGACACCACGGCACTCTACCAAAGGCGACACAGTTAGACTCTGTCTCAAAAAAAAAAAAAAAGTTTCACTTGTCTAACTCTGAGTGGCATGGGTTTCCAAAATACAAAATGCTATGATATGTAACCTGTCAAATTAAACCCAATACCAAAATCCAATCTGTCCCATAACACCAAGCCCGAGCAAACCCCATTCCTTTGCCCAGTTGAGACACCTTGCTGGTAATTCACACTTGTGGGGACAGACAGAAGGAAATGGTGTATTTGTAAGAAGCAGATCCGACCAGAATTACTGAATGGAGTAAGAACAGGTTTTTTGCTCAAAAGAGTGAGTTTTACCCTAAACATAGTCTTTGGCCAAGTTTTCAGGAAAAGAAAGACGAGGTCTACATTCCAGGGCTCAACCCCTGCCACCTGCAGGACCAGCCCTCAGCTCAGACAGCAGCCTGTCCCAAGGAACACGCCGATTTTTATGTGCGTCCTGCTACCAAGTACTCCCCATCCAAGGCCATTATAAAGAAAGCCTCTTGTCAGCTTTCGAGGGGATCTTGGTCACTTTGACAGCAAGCTCGCCAACATGCCATTGGGAAGTCACGTGAATGATTTTGAAAGGACGTGGTTTTGAACAGGAAGTGCCAGTAGCCAAAATACAGCCTAGACTTCATTCCTCATGTCCTGCCGGGGAAATGTACCCTTCCCACACCAAACCTTCCTAGAGGGTTGGCGCTGGCCATACCACCCTGAAAACCATGACCTATGCCCATCACATTCAGAGCCCTCCATCTCCCAAATCATTCCTAATAGCCAAAAAAAAAAAAAGTAAGACGGGAACTAACCACAGCTCCATCTGAATTTCTCATTTGCTTCTATCTCGGCGTTTCTGGGAGAAAATGAAAGCTGTAATGTACATCATGCTTGGAAACCACTCTGCCACCCTCCGTCACCCTGCACAGCGGTACCCCAGCTGCTCTTCTGGGAGAGAAGAGAAAGACGGCCAGCTTCAGCAGCACCTCACTCTGGGTTTGCTTGGCCTGGCGGGGTCCCCTGTGGGAGGTCACACTAGGCCCACTATCCATGTTCAAGCAAACCAAAATAAGCACGATGGGGACCTCCTTACGGCTGGACTGGAGCCCCCTCCACCCTGCCCCAGCACACCTGAAATGAGGCAGCTAGCTCTATTTTTATAAGTTCAGATTCTGCCAGGCCTGAAAGTCCCTCCACCCCCACCCCCCATATATAGTGAGTTTTCAGTTCAGCAGGGAGAGTGAGGACAGAGGGTTATGTTCAGGTCAGAATTACGACAAACCTTTTTAGAAAAAAGAAACAGGGTTGTACCCAGTTACCTTCACCTCTGACTGAATGTTGCACGTGTCGATAAATGCAGGTGCTTTTAAAGCGTCCAAAAAGCAATTTTGCATTTACCGGGAAGTTTTAGATTACATATAGGGCTCCCTACTTTGTTTTTTTTTTTTGAGACACAGCCTCACGCTGTCACCCTGAGTACAGTGCCGTGGCATCACCCTAACTCAGTGCAACCTCAACCTCTGAGTTCAAGAGATCCTCCTGCCTCAGCCTCCCGAGTAGCTGGGCCTACAGGTGCCTGCCACAATGCCTGGCTTCTTCTTATTATTATTATTATTTTTTATTTCCAGCTGTTTAAAAACAAAACTGCATGAATGAGGCAAACTATCCAGGGCCATTCATTAATGTCTGGGTGTGTTGGGATGAGGGTGGGGAGAAATAGTCACCAGTGAGTTAAAAATACGACCTTGCATTTTTCCTGTCATTATAGAGTGAGGCTAAAATTTCAAAGTAAAAAAAGTTAAAGATTCTAATTTGTCCAAAGAATATCAGATGATGGCTCAGCACCTGCAATTCAGCGGTTAAGGTGCTGGCCACATACACCAAGAGTGGCAGGTTCAAACTCCAGCCCAAACCCGCCAAACAACAATGACAACAATAACAAAAAAATAGCCAGGCATTGTGGCAGGCGCCTGTAGTCCCAGCTACTGGGGAGGCTGAGGCAAGGGAATGGCTTAAGCCCAAGAGTGTGAGGTTGCTGTGAGTTGGGACACCACAGCACTCTACCGGGGTGACAAGGTGAGACTCTATCTCCAAAAACAACAAAGTCACATGATACAAACAATAAGATATGTCTGACCTTAGCTGCATTTCAGCTCTGTGAAGGGTACAAAGTGGTCTCTCACAAGGAAAAATCAACAACAACAAAAAAAATTTTTTTTTCTCAGAGATGTATCCAAATTGTGAGTAAGAGAAGGAAATTGCTGAATCTAGAAAGATCGAAACCTCTTTGGGTAACAGAGTCAACCACTGAACATTTAGTAAATGCTGGTTGGGTGGCCCGGTTAGGAAAAAGACAGATAGGACAGGTTTCTCTCTGGGCAGGCCTAGGAAACAATAGCCAAAAAAAAAGAAAGAAGATGTACCTTCGAGGTAGACAAGCCCAGTGCTGTGCTCCCCACAAACCAATCTAGCAACGCTCAAAGTCAGGGGCATAAGGTGGGGCTTTGAATGCTTTGGCAAGTTCATTTCAAAGGACTCCTCCATTCCACCCCATTCACTCTCCTGTTCCAAGGCGGTGACTTCTCCCAGGCCTACCCAGCCACGATGACAACTTTCTAGATATATGACAACTGTCTATTCCAAGCTTATACAATTGGCGCGTTTCAGGGGATGGGGGGAGAAAAAAAGGCTGAGACTGCCAACTCATAAAACATCCTCTTAAAATTCTCTGGCTCCACCAAGCTTTCTCCTTTCCCAAAGAAACAGCTCATCCACCAAACTCACATCCTGGCACCTTCCAACCCTTATCACCTGCCACAAGACCTCACGTCCACCACTGCCGGGACAGTCTCGCCCACTATTTCAGCAATAGGCTCCGTGGTGGCGGGCCCAGCCCACACACCCCACGCACGACCGTGGGGCACTGACACGTGAAGCGTGCACGGCTAATTTCTTTCTTTCTTTCTTTTTAAATCTATAATATTTACAGTATTGCACTTTCCTGAACCTCATTGCATCTCACTAAAAAAACGCTGTGCATCAGTATTATTATACCTTAAAATCACGTGTCCGTCTCCTATGCAAGTCATTTGCGTCTGAATTCTGTAAAACAGCCAAAACAAACAAAAAAAAAAAACAAACCCAAAAAGTCGATTCTGGAATCAAATATTGAAAAAGTTATAAAGTTGCCCATCCTACAGCACAAGGAATATAAGCTGTTCCTGTGGTGCTTTGGGGCAAAGCGTGTGCATGAATTCCTTGCCCAAAATCCAGGTCCCCAGAACGGTCACCGCTTGGGGGATTCGGGTCTTCCTCCCCCCGCCCCCCCACACCCAGTATATAGGTCCTCAGCCTTGGCCGAGACACGTTTCTCCTTATTGCTGCTTTTGGAAGCTGGGGGGCACCTTAGGACAATCAGGGCCCCTGTCTCAGATGCGTTAAGTCCAAATCCAAATCCTCACCAGCTCCGCAGCTTCCTCAGATGAAAGAAAGTTTATGGCAGTGAATTGTCAGCAACGAAGAAATGGCATCTTGAGGGGAGACCAGCCCCGGGATCTTTTGTTTAATATACTCTAGAAAGCTCTTCCAAACGTGTGTAGTTAGCCGCATGCACAGGGAAGGGGCGCCAGCAGCAGAGGACGGCGCGGCGCCGGCCCAGCGTCCCAGGACGCGCAGGGTGCGCGCACCGCCGCTCGCCTGCTTTCTCTTCCTCAGAGTCTCTGCAAAGAGGGTCTGGCTGGGTCGTGCGTGGGCAGCCCCTGCGTGGGGGCGCCTCCTCCCCCAGCCCGCTGCTGCGCCAGGGGCGTCCAGCTGGCCGGCCGTGGGGGGCTCGGAGGGGTCGAGTGCAGGACGCAGGGCCGGCAGGGGCGCGGGGCCTGGGGGCCGCCTGGTGGGTCAGAGGCCTAGGGCCTCGGCGTGCTTGCGCGCCTTCAGCCGCAGGTCGGCGATGCTGGAGTTTTTGCTGTTGCTTTTGGCGGCGGCGGCGACCACGGCGGCGGCCGAGGCGGACTCCGCCAGCGACGCGATGGGCAGCCCAAAGGGCGGCGGCGGGAACATCAAGTAGGGCGCGTGCGCTGCCAGGTGTGGATGCAGGTGCGGGTGCGCGTGCGCCACGCCTTCCAGCTGCAGCTGCGCCTGGACCTGCAGGGTGGGGGGGAGACCCACGCTAGTTACTTTGGCTGGGGGGAGTAGGGGGCTTCCCCAGCCCACATACCCTAAACCCTCCTCCTTGCCTTGAGGCTGTCGCCCTTCCCCTGCCATAGGGACCACCATCCCACTGTCCTTCCGCGCGGGGAGCCAGAGATGGCCCTTGTAACACCCTCGTGACCGTCCCCACGGGGCCACTGGCCACTTTGGACTGAGACAAATCAGGACAGAGCGGGAAGTCCAAAGGGCTCTCCAGACCAGAATGAGCTTAGCCCCCGGGGAGCTCCAGGCTCCTCTGCCCCCAATGGTCTGGATTTCCCCACCACCTCCTCTCCCAAGGGCACTGGCTCTCCTAGTCTGCAATACGCGTTGCCCTGCCTGGCCTGCGGGCTCCACGGCCTAATTGCATTCGGTTCTAGGCCAACACCCTGTGCTCCAGAGGACAGCTGTCCCATGACGCAAAGGGGCCTCCCTTCCGCTGGCAAGGTTGGCACCGAGGCACAGAGAACAGGGTGAATGGAGGAGGGGTGTGGGCCCTGCCACCCGAGGCGAGAGGCCTTGGAAGCCCTTTTTCGAGTCCCGAGACACCCAGCATGCTGCTGGCACCCTGATGTCCATATACCCCACTCGCTACCCCCGCCTGCCAGGGGAGACCCCAGTCCTCCGCAAACCTCCCAGTATAGACCATGGCCTCCTCCTTGGAGTAAATCGGTCGCGGGTGGAGGCTGCGCACCCATGGGGCTAGACTCTCGTTCTGCAAGTTGGGGCCACACTGGTGCCTCGGAAGGGGCTGCCCTGCATCAAGGCAGGGCACACGTGGGCAAAGCCGAGAGCACGTAGGCGCGGTGCTCTGGAGACCTGAGGACACCGTGCCTCCCACCGCTCAGCTTCTCCCCTTCTTCTTCCTCAACCTTGACCCAGAATGGGGGCGGCCCTTGGAACTCTTGGGCTCCCAGTCCTTTTCTGGCCCCTGGTACCCTGGTGTCCAGGCCTGGGCCCTGCTGCCTCCCACCTCTGCTTGGAGCTTGGAAGGCCCCCAAGTCTGAGGTGAAGGTGCCAAGTGGGGTGTCTCCACCCTCGGGGCCTGGGTGGAGAAGACGGTTGAGGGTAAACGCGGGTGGGTGTCTGTCCCGGCCCTGATACCTGAGCAGGGGCAGGGCACCGCCTTCACCAACCAGACGGCCACAGGGTGGGTGGCTCCTGGGTGGGTGGGATTTTTTTTTCCTCCTCCGATTTTTGTAAAATTTATGTTTTGGTTTGTGTTTCTACCTCCCCAAAGGTGACTCTTGCAGTTTTACAGCCTGATTTTAATACGTGCCAACGCGCCTATAAATGCGCCCTTGTAAAGGCGGCTGCCTTTCTTCTGAGGGCTAGCGAGGAGACTGCAGGGCGGGAGGGGCCGGGGTGCCCTGACGCCTGGGGAGGAGGGGTGGGAGACGGGAGGAAGGGCCAGGAGGGGGCAGGAGGAAGGCGGAGGGGCCCCATGCGGTTCAGAGGAAGAAAAATCAGCTACCTGTTGGAAAGGCATCCGCAGCGCACCCATGTTCACGTAGGGCGCCACCCTGCAGGCGTCCAGGTGGCTAGCTGTGCCCAGGATGACGCCTGCAGAGAGAGACAGGAGCCATGAGCGTCGCAGCGTCACCGTGGTCCTCCCAGAACCATGGAGACCTTAGCAAGCGCCCCACCCCAGACACCCACCTTTATGCATCTGGTTTTCTTGTTTCCGGCACTTGGCTCTCCGGTTCTGGAACCAAACCTTAGGGGCAGAGGAGAGACAGTGGAGGCCGTGAGCGGACAGGGACAGAGCAGAGACGCGCAGGCCGTGAGCGGAGCAGGCCTCGGGAGCCAGAACTTCCTGCCCTGAGGCTGGAGGGTGCGACCCTGGGAGCCTGGGGGTGGCCACGCAAGGGACCTCCGCTCCCACCAGTAACTGGATACTCTGGAACTGAGAATTGTCAAACTTATCTTTAGGTCCCCCTGACTGAGCCCCTCCTCTCCAAGTGAGACGTTAGCCTGGACATCCTTTAGGAATGAGTTCTGGAGCCCTGGAAGTGAAGTTGAGGTCTCTTCAAGGCTCCGTGCGGGTATACCCGTCTTCCTCTTCCCCATTCCCTCCAACCTCTCCTAGGCACCACCTGACCTTCCACTTCCAGAATGTAGCCTAGGTAGGGGCGGAACAGGTGGACAAATGTCTCCCCTCCAAGCCTACTCTTGCATCAAGTCTGATCTCCCTGAACCCAGACACACCACAGCCCTCTTTGGGAGCCCCGGGGAAGTGAGGGTGGGTCACAGTCCTGAGTTCCCCCCAATATTGCAGGCTCTGCACTTTAGGGGTTACCACCCCTCTAAAGAGTTCTGAGTCTTAGGGTGAGGTACCAAGAGTTTGGGACCCTTGCCCAGCTGGACTAAATTCACAGGCCTGAGGTCAAGATTTGGGTGCTCATGCCACCCCTCCCCCACTTCGTACATCAACCGTCCCACAAGCCCCCCCACCCCCAGTCCACAGAGTCAGCATTTCAGCTATGCCAAGGCAATTTGGAGCCCCCTCCCTTACCCCTCCTGTTGGGCAGTCTTAATTCTTCCTGTCTTCCTAGTGTAACTCTCCCCAAAGCTGCCATAGCAGTCATTAACCACGAGGAAAAATAATTAGCCCAAAGACAGGACTCCGCAGCCCTGAGATACCCAGGTGGCTCCAGACTGGCGAGGAAAACCCGGGGAGGTCTGAAGAATCGAGGAGTCTAAGAAAGCAAACGTGAACTTTCTTGTCCCTAGCTCTTAGGAAGCGGTTTCCTTCCCAGGACGAGTATCCAGCCTGCCGCCTGTCAGACAGGCTTTTCCAGAACACTGGAAAACTTTTATCACATCCCTGGGCAAAGTAATTCCCCAAAAGGCCCCTGCCCGGGCCTTAAGCTGAAATTCACAAACGGTTGCTCTATTTCCAAAGTCTGCCGAGATCGCCTGTCCCCCCCCTTCCCCCAAACGCCGGGGGACCAGACCCCTTCCTGGCGGGTCTTCGGCCCCTCTCTCCTTGGGGGTCCCCAACCCGGTCCTCAGCCAAGCCAGCCAGGCACGAAAATAACAAATCCTGCCTCATTGGAAGGGCATTTTTCAAAAACCAGAATCCGATTTAAACTGGAAAGTGGGCTGAAGTGAAGCTCACTTTCCCTTCAGCCAAGGGAGGGGGAAAAAAATAAGATTATAAAGAATAAAAGTGATGGATTAGCCAGCGCGTTAAGCGATAATAAATCCGTCTTGCGGTGATTCACGATCAATTCCAATTAGGCCTGAATATGGTAAGTAAAGCACACTACACTGGTTTAGACAGTTATTTCTTCATTAACGGACCACTCACTGATTTTTTTTTCACAAATGCCCGTAATCTGATTTCGTTTTGATTTCCATTACAGACAGTGAATAATGACATTTAATTTAGCTCTGCGCCATAAACCCAAAGATATTTGTTGTAATTAAATTACCGCCTGCCCCTTACCGTGGTCTCATAACTTTCGATTATAACCCTGACAGCTGGATGATATGAGCCCCTCGTACGACACTAAAAATAAAAGGTTAATAAGGACCAGCTTCCAAAGGGTCCCCAATTTATTTACAACAAATTTCCACGCTAAATTGAAACTCTATCCTTTAACGACATGGGACAGGCTGCACCGAAAAGGATTATGAAGCCGTGTGAGGCAGGGCGAAAATATAGTTCATTTTTCACCCCCCTCTCTTGTCTTCCAATCCTCACAATTTCCACAACACATCCGCGTTTGAACTAATTGATTTTTATGTGGGTTTTCCCGCCTTCTCTTCTTCATTATGTGCTTCTGTCCCCTGTGGTGATAGAAAAATTATGCCCCGTTCTATTCCCGCGTTTGTTTTTATTATTATTTACAGCGGTTAATTTTTAATTTGCCTCTGGATCGATGGGTCACCCCTTCCTCTGTTTTAGGGCGTCCTCACCATCGGCAGGCGCCCGAGAAGCAATTTTCTGCCACTTGGTCTATACCTCTTGCTAAGGTGCTACCGCGTAATAGACTCCTGAAAGAAATAGTGTGGAATTAAATTACAAGTAATTTATTTTTATAGAAACAGTACATCAAGGCCTGGGAGATATTACAGATCTCAGGCAGAGAGACACCGGGAAATGACATAAAAGTTGATGTCCCCTTCAGCAAAAGTTTAATCTTTTCATTAATTTATATGCTGCAGACCTATCCATCTTCCCGGAGAAGGGCAGACAGGGGTGGGGGGGACCCCCTTCTGTCCCAGCCTCCTTTGCTGTCTGAGGCCACAGAACCTGAAATGGTCTGTTCTTGGGGAAAATCCACCCGAATGGCAATTACTAGGCAGGACGTTGTTGGGGGGGGGGGACCACCGCTGCCACGGGACAACACCCCACCATGATGCCTGGGAACCGTTTATTTAATCTTAAGGAACCCTTTTTAACCACAGCCGAGAGGACATCGGAAGCAAAACCGTAGATTTTTTTTTTCTTTTTAAATGAAAGATTTTGTAAAAGCACTCTCTCCCAAACGCATTTTGTTTTTTCGTTTCCTGCATAAAATCCGGGGAGGAGGGAGTTGTGTTTGAATGTGCTGACCGAATAATCAACAGGGAAGCCAGCTTTTACCAAAAGGCTTTCTGCTTCCCGTCCCTCCCTCCCTGGTTGGCAATCTTAAATTCATTTATTTCGAACCAGTCCCCTGAGTCTGGGGTTCCTGACCCCGTCTCTCTGCCGCTTCTGTCCTGCTCAGAACACAGAAAGGAGATGACACAGCCGTGAGCTTCCAGACCCCACCTCCCAGGCGGGGGTCAGCTGTACCTTAGAGGGAGTGATTTGGGGGTTCGAAGCTCTGCTCTCCCAGAGTCACCCAAGAAATAAGTGAATACATTTAACTCAATTTTCATAACGCTGCTGAAAGCTCTCCCCACGCGTCCCCCCTCACCTAGGGGCCCCCGCCTCCAGCGGCACGCCAGATGGGACTGCAACGATTCATGAGCTACCCGGGGAATCAGACAGAGACGGCCCAGCGCGCGGCCCACGCTGAGCTAATCGGCCCCTCGCGGGCAGGAGCGTCACTCATCAAGATGCCCGCTGTGTGGAGCCCCTCTCCTCCCGGGAGCGGGAGGGAAGGGAACAGACAGGAGGGGAGACCTAACCGGCCGGAGAGGACAGAAGTAGGAAAAAAAGGTGGAAACAGGAGATTTCAAGGAGGAGGAGACAAGTAGAAAAAAAAGGTGAAAAAAGAAAGATTCAAATTCCTAATAACCTAGGTTCGCAGGGCAACCACCACTGTCAGGGCATGTGCCCCTTTGCCGAGAACCGCGAAGTTCCGGGGCGCCTCCAAAGGCCCCCCAACTCCGAACCAGCTCGGCTGACAGTCTGGAAAGGGACTCAAGCCCAGGGGGCCCAGGTAGTGCGCGCAGGGCCCTCCCCAGGACCAGGCAGCCGCTGGCCGCGCCTGGCCCACCTTCCTACCTGCACGCGAGCCTCGGAAAGCCCCAGGCGCTGGCTCAGCTCCTCGCGCATGAAGGCGTCGGGGTAATGCGTCTCGTCGAACAGCCGCTCCAGCTCATTAAGCTGCTCCAGCGTGAAGTTGGTTCGGCTGCGGCGCTGCTTGAGCTTGGTCTGACCGTCCTCATCCTCCGACTTCACGTCCTCCCGCTTCTCCTTGCATTCGTAAATACCTGTCGAGGGCAGAGCGCTGAGGCCGGCAGTGGCGCAGGCCTGAGCTCCCCGCGTCCCACTGCCGGCACCCGCCTCCCACGGCCCGAGCGCGTCCTGCTCTGGCAGGCGAGGTCAGTCGCGCCCGATGGGTGTTTCTGCTCGGCGGGGTGAAAACTTCAGTGTACACGCTCGGTGGAAAGGGACCTCGGAAAGGGAGGGGCCCTGACGCCAGGACTGCGTCAAGTCCACAAAGTAGACCCCAGACCTGCTTTTGTAATAACTTGGGCAATGTCGGCGGCGACGTGTTTCCTGGCCTAATCTCTGTATAGTTTTCCCGTTATCCACTTCGCGTCTGTTGACATAGCCTAACCTTCTTTTTCTCCTCCTCTTCTGTTTCTTTTTAAGAGGAGTGGGCTGTTAAATATTATTTTTAAGTCAAATTAGTCTGGGGAAAATCGCCCAATGTCTCGTTCAGCAGAGGGAAGCCCTGGGAAGAAAATGGGGTGGCCCGGCCCAGACCCACGGAGAGCTGCTAACCGGCGGCTGCCTTTCAAGGGGACAGATGCAGGCTGCCTCCAGGACGTGGTGGAGACCGGGGAGCGACCCACACCGTGTAGCACACACACTTTTCTGAATACACACCTCCATGCTGGCAGGGAATTCTCTAAGCTTATGTTTTTTGCCCCCACTCTTTCTCTCTTTCACACTTACGTCCAGAACTCACTCCACTGAGATGCCAAAGGTGGCACTTCCTAATGTCCAAAGGCTAAAAGTGTGATTGTAGTTGGTGGGGGAGACGGTGGGAGGCCCAGTTGTAAAGCGAGGAACAGGGTCGTCAAAAGCCTCTGCTTTCCAACTTATGAAGCCCTCCCTCCCCACGGGAAGCTCCAGGATTTAGGGTACAAGCTACCCCCCAACACCCTGAGTTGTCTGCTGAGTCCTTTTTCTCAGATCACAGGGCCTGCTGTGCACAGCGGGAATGTACCCTGATGCCCTAATTAGCTGTCCCCTGGTGTCAAGGGTAAGACGTGGGCATTCAGGAGGCTACTCTGAAAGAGCTCAGTTCTGAACCGGCCTCTGAATAGCACGCCAGACCCCACAGGAGTCCTTACGAACCAGAAACCTGCGAAGGTGGCAAACTGAAATGTCTAAGGGGTAGAAAATCCTGGGCTCTGCCCTCCCTCCCTGGCTCCCCAGCTGGACAACAGTAGCCCCTCTCTCATTTTCTTACAAGCCTCCCTGAGGGCTTGTGAACACAGCAGCCCTGATCCTTCACGTGGAGTTCAAATCTCCTTTCACCTCCTAAAGGGACTGTATTTCCAAGAACACCCTGTTTCTTCTCAACAGTAAATCCTTTCCTAGAGGCAGCCCTAACTCTTCTTCCCTCAATTCTCCAAATCTGAAACTCAGGGATTGAGCCCAGCTGAGAAGCTGGCCTCAGAAATCCTTGGGAGACCCCCACAGGCTTTGCAGAATCCACAGCTCCTCCAGGGCTGGCCTGGACGGGAGCGGGGACACACTGTTCCCTAGAACTCGTGGTTCCCACGGCAGCCCGAGAGTCACCCCAAATCTGTATTCTACTTCTGTCTGCCAAATGTCAGCCTGGAACTGAACCTTCCCAGGGGTCTTTCTCCCCCTAGCCAAGGGGGAGAGTGTGGCTGTCTCTGATGCCCTTGTTTTGAGCCCCACTCCTGATTCTCCTGTCACTGTCCCAAGGCCTTGGTGGCACTGTCCCCTCTTCCTGATGTCTGCTTTCCCAGGTTCCACGGTCAGGGTGAGAGCAGGCAGGCGGAAGGAGGGGCTCGGCCTCCAGAAAGGGACAGCCTGGCTGGGCCCTAGAAACCACTTAAGTTAAATGTAGGCCCTGAGGAGCGCCCAGCACACACAGCCTCGTCTCACTAAAGCAAACTCTCTTTGTATGAATTATAGAGCCAGGTGTTGGAAGTGGCCTGGAGGGAGGACCACAGGTAGGGAAGGCAGGCAGGGCCCTTGCTGCTGGGACTGTCAACAGTCTGGGGTTTATTGCTAACTCTCCGCAGACATCAAGTTAAAGCCTCCTCGGGGAAGCTACCTGCCTCCTCGGGATCATGCCACCCAACAGAGTGTAGCACCCACAACAGCTTCTTGGGGAGCTCATGGGGATACCTCAACTGTGACAAGGTTCCAAACCAGACCAGAAAGCTCCAAGCGCCAAGAAAAGCTTTGCTATTTCCTCTCTTTGTAATGAAAAATACACACTCAGAGCCCTCACTCTCGTGCCTCTGAGAAATCTAGCCCTTTTTATTCTCCTGATTCGTCCCTTCCAGGCGCTTTCTTGGTACCGAGAGACTCGCAGGTCGAGCCCCGGAAACGTTCCTTCACCTGCCCTTCCAACGACAGAGTGATAAGCTGCAGCGGCTGCCGCGGAGGTTTGGAGAAAGAGGGGCCGCAGGAAGGAAGGAGATCGCTGGCCGGGTTTGCGCGCGGCTAGGCGGCTGTGCTCTGACAGCCTTGGGGAGGACTGCCGCGTGGCCGCCAGGTTCCCGGCCGCCCCTCAAGCCCTGTCCAGATCCCCGGTCACTTGCAGGCACCCAGGTGTCTCTAATGTCTACTAGACCCAAGGGCTAAGTTTCTTATTGAAGGAAACACTGCCGAGCTGCCTGGGAGCCTTACCCTCTCCAACTACAGAGCCAGCGCGTTCTCCGCTCTGCACATTAATTGGTTTGGGGGACAGGCAGCGGTTGGGAGCCGGGAGGGATGTGTGTGGATCTCTCCTCTGTGTGCAGGAGAGAGCGTGTAAAACAGACGGGCCGACACTCAGCAGCCTTACGGCAGACCCCAGCTTCAGGCACCCGAGAAAGTTCCCTCAGCTGCGCCTCGTGCCTACGCCGGCGGAAGCCAGTCTTCTGGCTGCCCGCGGCCCCAGCCCTACACTTCCTCGGGTCCCCTGCCTGCCTCTGCCCTGTCTGTGCGCAACTCTGGTCCGCTTCTCTCTCTGCTTCGTTCCCTTCTTAAGACGGGTGAGTGGAGGCTCGAGTCTTTCCGTCCGAGCCGTGTCTGTAAATTCACAGAGTTTGGGATCGAAGGCAGTGCGAGCCGCAGCTCCCAGCGTCTCTCCGCGCGCGCGGAGTGAGGGGCCGGCGACCAGGCTCTGTGGAGAGGAGGCGCCGTCCCCGGGAGGGCCCGGAGCCGGCGCCCAGCGCGCTTACCTTCCGCAGCCCTCGCGGAGCCGAATTCTCTCAATTTCTCCTTGTCACTGTCCACGTGGTCTTTAAACAAATGCACTGGACAGTGGCCGCTGCCCTCCGTAATGTCCTGCAGGTTGGATTCCGAGTTTCCCAGCTCCCGGGAGCGCGCCAGTCCGCTCTCCAAAACTTCCCTGTACGTGATCGAATCCTTCTTGCCGCCGCCACCTCCGTTGCTCTCCTTGGTTTTCTGGTCAAAAGATTTGGATACAAAAGCCGTCAGCTCTTCCATGGCTGGCAGTAGGGTCCGCAGGGCTCTGCGGGGCTGGCTGGGAGCCGGGCTGCGGTCCGCACGCCTCCCCGCGTGCGGAGAGGACGGTCCGTGTGAGGGTGGATCACCGCTGCTGTTATTTATGCCTTGAATTTGAGATCTCAGTATTTATACGCGGCTACCTCGGCCCAACCCCCAGCGCTTGCTGTCTGGAGCAATTACGGCTTGGGGCTCGGCGGCGGACGCACGCAGAGACGCGCTCTCTCCCCCACCCCCCCAGTCCGGCAATTGGCTTTCTTTTCATTTCATCACTGTTTGGCGTCCGTGCACCTTGGTGTCGAGAGGTAACCATCAAATTTTCTGAAGGCAGAGCGCGCGCGCACGAGCGGGCGCAGGCGCCCGAGTGATCCGCAAACAGGTATCTGCCTTGGAGGAATGGCTGGCGGGATCGAAACTCAAGGAGGAGTTTATCGATCCCGAGGACGTCCTAGCGGGTTGGCGCGGTGAGGAAACACAGCCGCGCGCCGTGCTTGATGTTTTCGCTATGGGTCGGCGCGCGGCAGGGCGGGGACACCGGAAGGACTAGGCGGCGGGTACGCGTGATCTCGGGAGAAGACTGATTCCAAATCGCCCGGCCCGCGGAGCTAGAGAGAGGACCGGGTGCGCGCGGGTGTGATTGGGCACGGCTCAGGGACCCCGAAAGTGAGAGGAAGAGGCCGGGGCTACCCCCTACCCCAATGTGGACCAGGGCGCCTGGGCTGCGGCAGCTGCAAAAAACAGCTGGAGACAGAGGACTGGACGCCGCCGGGCCACGAGCGTCCGAAGCTCGGCGGTTGCAGACGCGGAGAAGCCGGCGGGTCCAGGGAGAAGCGGTTTGTAGACATCTATCCTTTCTGCCCGCGTCAGATCCCGCACGGCCGGACAGATGCCTCCTTCTTTAGAGCCGTGGTGTCACTTTGGTGTATGGGATATTTATTTGGGAAGTATATATATACGTATACATATATACTTCTAATATATATTCTAATCGATCTAATGTATTCGGTTTGGCTACGGTTTGCCTGCCTCGCGCCTTCGCGCCTTTCCCCCTTTCCAATGCGCTCAGGGGCGCCAACTTCTCTGCACCGCAATAGGAAATTGGTTTCACCGTCCAGGAAGCCAAACGTGTCATCCTTTCTGCAAAATCCCACCTGCAAATAAAGTTGACATTCCCTCCCCTTCCCTCTTCCCTCCACCCCTTGTAATAATCCCTCCACCCCCTCCCCACCCGGCACCTCCCTTGAATTGGGGGCAGCTTTGGGAGGCTACAGGGGTGGGTGGAGGTGTTGGGATTTGGGAGGAGCTCGTTTTGCATTTTCTCGAGGAAGTCCCTGCTCCAAAGCCGCAGTGTCCCTCCCTCGTAGTCGGACACCCTCCCCACCCCCGTCCGGTCCAACCTCGGTGGTGAGGGGCCTTTCCCTGCTGCCCGCGCGGGCGCCCTCGGGAGCCACCCTTGTCACCTTCATGGGGAAAGAAAGTGAGCGTTATCTCCGGAACCTGGGTGGGGGACGCCCAGGCGTCGCAGGCCAGGTCAAGTTTAGGTGCCAGGGCAGTGAAGGGCGATGACACCAGGGGGAGGGAGGAAGAGCCTGGCTGTGCTGAAGTCTCAGCCCTTTTCTCCGTTCTTCCTTCCTTCCCTCCCTCCTTCCCTTCTTCCCCCTTCTTTCCTTCCCTCTTTTTCGTCTTCCTTCCTTCCTTCCTTCCTTCCCTACCTCTCTCCATTCCCTCTCCTTCCTTCCTTCTTTCCCTCCCTCCTTCCTTCTCTCTTTCCTTCCTTCCCGCTTCATTCTTCCCACCTTCCTCCCTTCCTTCTTTCTTTTTTTTAAATCCACTTTCTTTCCTTCCTTCCTTCCCTCTCCTCTCTCCCCCCTTCCCTTCCATCACCGTCCACTTCCCTTCCTCCCCCTTCTCCTTCGCTGGGTTCCCGTCCCCTCCCTCTCCTCCCTCCTCCACTCGCTTCCCCCTCTCCTCCACCCCTTTTCCTCCACGAGCGCGGCTGCCCGGGTAGCCCGACTTCCCTCCCAGTCCTGGACTACTCTGCCCCGCGCGCGGAGACTTGAGGGCCTCTGCCTTCCCCGAACTTCAAACGCGAAGCCTTCGAAACGTAACAAACAGGTCTTTGTCACCGCGGCCCTCTAATCAAAGCGGAGGCTCGCGGATATCACACGGAATCCCAAATAGACTTCATCCATTATACATCCCGCAGCCTCGCGGGGCGGTTGGGGGGATCCGCGGCGCGCCCGGAGCGGGGGCGGGCAGGGGGCGCGAGCGCGGGGCGCCCCGGGGTTGGCGCTCGCTTGTTCCCGGGCAGAGCCGGGCTTGGGTTTCCCGCTCTTCTACCAACCCTCCGCGTTCATCTTCCGCCCCAGCCGGGTCTGCAGAGTGATGCTAAGGTGTGTGTGTGTGTGTGTGTGTGTGTGTGTGTGTGAGAGAGAGAGAGAGAGAGAGAGAGAGACTGGGGAAAGGGCTTCTAGGCAACTTTCGGGGGTCCTGGGGGTGGGGTAACTTTTGCACTTCTCACCGCCTCCCTCCTTCATTTCCCCAGCCCCTGATGGGAAGGCGCGGTCCTCAGCGACCCAGTAGTGAGACCCCACCTAGGTGCTGCGGCTCCTCCTGAAATCCACCTCCCCTATAGCAAGGGCCCAGACCTTCCCGGGGTTGGCTTGAGGCTTCCCAGGCCTGAGGCTCCTTCCCAGGGGAGGCGGAAGAGAAGCCCCAGGCCTCCCCCTGTCCCCCAGACTAGGGCAGGGCCACCCAGGGACAGGGCTTTATGACTCTGTCCAACAGAAAACACCGGGTCAAGGTCTGGGAACCTCCAGGAGTTGGGGCCAGGCAAGTGGCACCAGGCTGGAACTCCTGCCATCTGAGACTCCGCAAGCCCAGGAGAGAAGTGACGCTCTCTCTCCTCCTGCGCCCTTCAATTGGGCCCTAAGACTGTTTCTCCGCGCAAGGAAAGATTTTGAATAATGCAGGTGTGTCTTCATCAGCACGTTTCCTCCGTCTCCAAGGCCTCCCCTGTCCTAAGAGTTACTGGTCAGGCAAGTGAGTCTTCGAATGGTAAAAATCAAAGTTTTCCCGAGTGCTGAGCACAGAGGCCGGCCTCCCCTCACCCCCAGCCTTTGGAGAGGAGGAGCAGCAGGGTCCCCTTAAGCCCCTCCCCGTCCCCTTCAAAGGTAGAGACTGGAAACGCCTCCAGTGAGTGTTATTTATTATACTTTAGGCCCGGCAAGAACTTTCTCTACCACACATTTCTGTGAACCTGAGTCGTGGCCCAAGTCTGCAGGGTCCAGGCCGCGTTATGAAACGGCGCATTTATGTTTTCTGACAGGAGGGGAGGGTCTGCACCTCCAGAGCCTGGATCTCACATAAGGGGTGCTTGTTTGACGTTTTATGGGCACTTCCTTGAGAGAGAGAGAGAGAGAGGCAGATGGGGAGACAAGACGTGTTATGAAAATGTGGATGGTTTTGTGGCTTAAACGCATATTGTCAACTCTTCAAAAGGAGACAAGTTTCAGAAAAGTTTGTGGCTAGAAAGGAGGTCACCTCCTTCTCCTAAAGACAAGCACAAGAGAAGAGGGGGGGAGAAAAGGAAGTTAAAAGAGAAAGAGAGAGAGAGAGAGAAGATTTCTGGAAGGAAATGGAAGTTCCCAGGCCACTTTTCACCAAACTGCGGCGTGCACTATGCCAGGCGCCAGGCGCAGTCTTGGACCCTGATTCGGTTTGGATGCCCCCACCTCTACTGAAGGGCCTGGAGACCCTGAGTGAGGACTGGGCTGGCCGCTTCGCTGACATCTGACCTCCCCTTGTCCCCCTCCTCCACCCCACCCTCCCACTCTGTTCCATCTAGGAGACCAGAAACGAAATAAAACGAAACACAAGTGTTAGGAGACCTTGCTCTCGGGACGAAGGCAGGGTCCCAGGCTCCTCTTAACACAAGCATGGGCTCCTGGGGCTCCCCAGACACTCAGTGTCTGCGTTGCCCACGCGCTTGGGGCGCTGGCTCGTGTGCGCACCAGCCGGGCACTTGGGAGGGAGAGGAGATTCTCTCCCGACCTGGGAGAGCTGTCCCAGTGGTCCTGCAGCCGGGGCTGGGGACACCCAGGGAGACAAGCGCCACCCCAAGTGTTTCTCCTAGCCTCGGCCACCCCGCATAGCTGCTGGAAGCTGAGTTTGTGGTTATTTCCGCTCAGGCTCACCCTCCCTAAATTCCAACTACCGCGGTCCAGGGTGAAGCTGCAGAGACCTGACGCCTGGAGGGCTGGAGGTCCTGAACGCCCACCCCCTCTCAACTTTATCCCGGCTACTTCCGTAGGCTCAGCCCAGCGTCCTCTGAAGATGCTTCTCCGGACTCGGCAGAGCTGAGACGTGATCAGGAGCCCCAGGAAACAGAGTCAGAACCACCGAGCTCTACTGCCCTGACCTGCTGGATTGGAGCGATTTTTGGTGGTGGGATTTTCGCCTCTTGCTTCACCAACTGCAGAAACGAAATGGGCCTGAAGGCTTATTAGCTCTTGTGTGCGTTCTGGGAACTTGGTCTGGAGTGCATACTACTTAAAATTGGGCATCCAGGCACCTCTGTGTGCTGGACATTCCCCAAGAAACCAGTAAGACGGAGCCTGCAGCCTCAGCTCACCCTCCATCTATGTCTGGTGGAAAAAAGACCCCAGGGACAGGCTTCTAGGGCTGAGGAAATGGACATTGGCCTTTGTTGAGTTTATAAAATAATCTTCCTTTTCACATGTTCATTAGGTGAATTTGTGTGAGTGCTTGTTGCAACTAATCAATCTCTCTCTCTCTCTCTCTCTCTCTCTCCTTTTAAAATATCAAGGGAAAGCACTGAATATTCAAAGATTTAACATTTGATTTATTTAATTCCTGCAAAGTACAGCTTTGATTTTTCAGTTTTAGCCCAGTAAAAGGAAGCTCCACTCGCCTGGTCCCAATGTTATTTACTTTAAATCAAATTTCATGCCCAGAGCTCTTAATGGCAGAGAGGCGTTTGCTGGGGCTGGGCCGGGACGGCTGGGGCCTCTGCCCCATCCCCGCAGCCCCACCAGCCACCTCGGCCTGCCCTTCTCCCAGAAAGGAGAAAAGATAGATAGTCACGTCCCTTATGTGTGAGCCACATTCCTGGCACTTAATTCCACAGAAAATTTCTATTAATAATAAGAAGGGAGGGGGGTATTATTCATGGTGTTTACTGAAATTTGGCCTTTTTTTTTTTTTACAACCATCAACCCCTCCCCACATATTAAATATGCATAAGTATTGATCTGAGGGTGGGGGGTTTACAGATGTCTTAACATGTTTCTTAGACGGCCTCCGTTCCCCCCACATGTCAGGTTTAGAACCCCGGGCTTGTGCCCCCTCCTAGGCTGTTTATTGATTTATGCAAACACTCACATTTCAGATGTGAGGCTAATAGATTTTCATTAAGGTGGGCTTTTGCTGGTGAATGGGTGAGATTGATCTTGTCCAGAGTGCAGCATCTGTAATATTAATAAAGGGTGTAGAGGAAGGATTTCCGTCCCGTCCTCTCCGGAGGGGGGCCTCCCCTGGGAATGTGTTTGCTTTTCTGTTTTCGTTTCTTTCCTACAGTTCCCAGTAGTCCCTGTGTGTTAGGGTGGGAGGGGCAGGTGTCTCTAAAACAGCACACTTTCCAAAAACAAAAAAGCATGCATGTTTAACAATATGATTTCGCAGGAGGAAACTGTGTCTGCTTTGTGTGGGGGAAGCTTCTGAAGAATTTTCACTTCCTGTCCCCCCCAACCCCATCGTGTACTTTGCAAACATATGGTGGACATTAAAACTCCCTCCTTTCAGATTTAATCACACGACCTTTACTTTATGTTTTATTGAAGACAAACAGAATTTTTTTCAGGGAGCGAAGCAGTTTGTCACAAGGACAGCCAAAAAAAAAAAAAAAGCCCTTTTCTGGAGATCACCGCTAAACAAACAATAGAGCCGCTCTCCCTCGTAATGAATAAATTAAGCGCTCGCAGGGAGCAGTCTCGGCGGTAATTAATGTTCCGAGGAATAAATCTTAGGGGTGTATTTTGATTTTCACTTCCAGTTCTGGCACTGGCCTCCCTGCGAGGGGACCCTGGAGGAGCGAGCCGGTCTTCTTCCTCTCGGCGGCCCCCCAATTGTGGGTTCGCCTCCTCGTTACTGCTGGGCCTCGGACATAGGCAGGAACACAACAAGCTCAAAATCTGTTGCCTTTTCTCTCCGGTTTTAATGTGCAGGTGAAAGAAACGAATACATCTCACGCTCACAGTGGGCCAGAGAGACCCAGGCCGGAAGCTTCGGCAGAAAGCGAATCACTTCAGTGCGGTGGCGGGGACAGTTGGGGCACGCACAGGGCGTTGTCTCCGCGGGCCTGGCTGGCCAGATACGGGTTCAGTGTCTGTCTTCCTTCCCGGGTTCCAGCTGCTGCGCCCGGAGTCCCCGGGCGCTCGGGCCCAGGTGGGAACATTACGCATACGAGTAGTCTCAGTAGTACTCGGGGCCTCGGGCGGTTCTGGAGCCGCCGCGGTGCCCACCTGCCCAAACTTTCCAGTGGTTGCTTAGACAAACTACAGTCGCCCCCCAGAACGCCAAGGAAATCTAACGGTTAGCACACTCTTGGCGGAACCAGAGCGCTAGGCAGCCTCTCTCCTATTCAACCGCGACTTCCAGAACTGATGTCTTTAGAAAAATATTCCAGGGAAGGAACGTCCGTCCACCCCGGAGGAAGCAGGCATTAATTAACCCGCCAATTTGTGAAGGAGAGGTGGCCGCCCCCGCCCCCTCCTCCGCCTGCAGGGGGCTGCCGGGAACCCAAAACTCCCCAGCCCCCAAGTGGCCAAAACAGGCCAAAATCTCCACCAACCACACAGTCTGCAAAGACAGCTGGACCCAGAGGAGAGGGCTGGGTGGGGCGCACCTTGAGGGCCCCCTGCTCAACCTACAATACCCCAGATCCCTGGGATGGATCGGCCCAGCCTCTCGAGGGTCGCCTGTCCTGACCCAACGGGTGAAACGTTTCACTCAGCAGAGCTTGAGAGAGGGTGGGGTCCTTCTGTGGGGACCCATTCATCCCACCCCACTAATGAGGCCGTTCTGACCGCCCAGAGCTGCCTAGGGGGCCGGGGTTTTGCCCCTTACCCTGCGTGCACAGGGAACGCAGGGATGGGGAGGGTGCACAGAAATCAGGGTGCGGTAGGGGCAGAGATTTGGGGAGGAGGGCTTAGAGGTCCTCGCCATGCCCGGCTAATTGGGACGCTGAGGCGCCTGCCCCGCCGCAGTGCGGGGGAGGGGCCCCGGGGCGAAGGGGGAGGCGCGCGGCCCAGCTCACGCCACCGGCCTTTCCAGCCTCGGCTCGGCCTCCTGCCCTGAGGCGAAGCTTGGGGCTAGAGAGCTGAGCTCTCGACCCTGCTGGACACCCGGCCAGAGCCCACCTCGGCGCTCGGCACCGCCCGGCATTCCCCCCCGCCAAGCTAGGGCCGTGCACAGGGCAGGGCGCGCGCACCCGGAGCGAGCTGATGGGAGCCGGAGCCCAGCTCCCCTCCACTCCCACTCGCGGTTGAGGGGTGAAGGGGAAGAGTTTCTGCCCAGATTGGGACTAGCGCAGGTCGACCCCTGAGCAGAAGGCACCCGGCCATTTTTTCTCCTGCAGGCCCGGGCAGGGCCACGCTTTCTACCACCGGGCTGGGGGTCCGTGTGGAGCGCTGGGCAGCTTGCCTGGTTTCTCGCCAAGGGAGTCTGGCCCTTGGCCTCCCAGGATACACTTCATTTATTCATTCCCCTCCACCTGCGTCCCAGCTCGTGCTGGCGTCAGACACAGCCTCTCCAGGCCTGCTTCAAGACCCGTGAACCCTGGCTCTGGAGTGGGGAGGTAGAAGAGGTTCTACCCTAGTTGGGACAGGCAAACAGGTTCCCGGGACCTGGGGGTAATAGGCCTCCCCTGCCCCAGTTCTGAAATGCCACCTTTCCCTGGAGGTCCCGACTTGCACCAGAAAGGCAGCTTCCAGGTTTGGAGGTGCAGGGCAGAGAAGGATGACCTCCCTACATATCTGGGATAACTGGGTGTTCCTTGGTGGCTTCAGGGCAGATCTAGGCCCCAGCAGACCAGCTGAGGTATCTTGTGTGCCAGGTGATTCCAGGAATGTGGGGGTCCCCCCCACCCCGGAGAGGTCCTTCAGGGAACATGTCAACACCCAGGTCTGGAGGGAGAATGGTTATTTCCACCCTACCGTGTCCATGCTAATCATTTGGCGTTGGGGATGGGCAGAGTCCTTCCTCTCTGACTGGGCTCCCATGGTTTGGAATGGGAGCTGGAGAAATCTCCCCAGGGTGCTGGAGAAATCTCTCTGGATAAGGGAGAAAGCAGCTCTCACAGGACCCACAAATGACCTCAAGACTGGACGTTCCACTAACCCCCTTTTAATGAATTTTTTGAGTTATGAAATACTGAGTACTGTGGGGGACGGAATTATGACTCACACACCCCCAAAGATGCCACACATACACTCCTCTCTAGAGCCTCTGACTACATTACCTTCCTTGGCAAAAATGACTTTGCATAACCTTAAACCAGGCAGATTATCCAGATTACCCCCCAAAATCATGTAAGCATAGCTGACAATTCTGTGACTGCAGTCAGAGAGGTGAAGGCCAGAGGTCTCAGAGACTCCCCACAAGAGGGACTCACCCACCATTGCTGGAGGGGACCCCAGGGACACCTGAGAAGGAATGTGGATGGCCTCAGGAGCAAAGTGAGGCCTGGGCCAACAGCTGGTGAGGATATGGGAATGTGAGTCTTATGACCCAAGGAACTGAACTTGGGCAACAATCTGAGTGAGCTTGGAGAGGGAGCTTGGAGGCCCCAGTGAGAGCTTGTGGCCCCAGACCTTGATCACAGGAGGCCCTAGGCAGAGGCCCAGATGCCATGCTCACACCCTCTGACATTGACAGGGCAGGAAAAAGGCCAAGATACAACAAAGCTAACAGAGAAGGAGTGATCTGGGATGCAGGATGAAAGCTAAGAGAGGGAGTTTCTGGAAGGCGGTATTTTAGGAAGGAATATTGTCCACAGTGGAAGATCAGATCTGCATGAAAAAGATGGCGAGGAAATAGCATCAACAACATTATGTGAATAAGCTCAACAAAAATACTGTGAACAGAGTCCTTGTAAGACCCAGCTGGCCAATGTCACCACATAGAGAACACAGTCTCATATATAAGAAAGAAATTGGGGTTGTGGTTAATCACCAGCCCTAGCATGCCCCCTACAGTCCCTCACACATCTACAGAGAAATGGACAATCCTTCAGAAACTCTTCCCAAAAGGTAGACGAGAAACTCCCTGATGTATTCTAGGACACCTGCATTATCCTGGTACCAAAACCAGACAAAGATATTGCAAGAAAAGAAAATGACAGGCCCATATCACAAACACAGGCACAAAAATTCTTAACAGAACATTAGCAAATTGAATTATATGGACACACAGCACCATGCTGTCATGACCAGGTGGGGAGTATCCCAGGAATGCAAGGTTGGCTTGATCTTTGAAAGTCAGTCAATGTGATCCGCTATGTTAATAGAATAGGAGAAAAACTGTGTGAGTATCTCAACACGTACAGGGAAATGAAAGGATCTCCTGGAAAAAATTCTTCTAACAAGCCCAGGATTCCTTCTGCCAGCTCCAGAGATTTGTCACAGAAAGAGGAAGGTAGGAATGAGTTTTAACCATGCATTTTTCCTACCCTGTTTCCCCCGGGGTGTGCAATGCTTTGAGGAGTTTTTCTTAGTCCCATATTAGATATTCCTGTGTCCCCGACATCAGCAGACCATTTTTCAAATATTCTTCTGGTATCTACTGCAGACTCACCTTCAAGATGCAAAGTGTGCTGATGGCATAGTCTTAGGACAAGAGAGGCCGGAGTGACTTCTCCTGCTTGGGAGGCAGATGGAAAACACAGGCCCTGGGAGTTTGGGAACTTTGGGGTTTCACACACTCTTCCCATCAGATCAAATCCCACCACATTCTGGAAGGAAGAGCCTGGTATGTTTTCCATCACCTGGTCTGGCTTTCTTCCCATTGCTTGTTTTTAGTTGTGTCTGACTCAATCAAGGTCTTCCACACTCTCTGTCTCAGGGACTGAAATTTGATTTTTTGTATGAAATCCCACTTCCAGTTCTTCCTTTCAGACTAGCGGTTCACCATTTTTGCCTTCTGTCCTGAGGCATCTTCCTGACAGGGAGAACAAAGGGCCATGGTGTACCCAGGCTTTCTGGGTCTACTCCAGTCCCCACTAGGCTGAGTGGAGTTCCTCAGACTCAGCACCGCTGACATTCAGGGAGGGTAATTATCTCTGCTGGGTGCATCCCTGGGTATATGTGGATGTTTATAGCTTCCCTGGACTCCAACCAATAGAGGCCAGGAGCATATGATCCCCCCTGTCCTGAGAACCAGAAAGGTCTCCAGACACTGACAGGTGTTGGCAAGGGAAGGGCAAAATTGTCCCCAGTTTTGAACCAATGCCAGAAATGGATAGAGGATGATGATGATGAAGATAAATTGATATAGAGAAATAGGGTGGATAGATAGATATAGATAGATAAATAGGATGGATAGATATGTACGTGATATATGTAGATGTAGAGATAGATAGATAGGTAGATAAGATGGATGGATGGGTGGGTGGGTGGACTGATGGATGGATAGATGGATGCATACATAGACACATAAATAGATAGATGAGATTGATGAATGGGTGGGTGGGTGGATGGATGGATGGATGGATGGATGGATGGATGGATGGATAGATAGATAGATAGATAGATAGATAGATAGATAGATAGATAGATGGATAAATGCCAGAGATTCTGAGTGGATTGATGGAAAGATAGATAGGTAGGTAGGTAGGTAGGTAGATAGATAGATAGATAGATAGATAGATAGATAGATTGATAGATAGATAGATAGATAAGATGGATGGATGGGTGGGTGGGTGGATTGACGGATGGATAGATGGATGGATGGATGCATAGATAGATAGATAGATAAGATTGATGAATGGGTGGGTGGGTGGATGGATGGATAGATAGATAGATGGATAAATGCCAGAGATTCTGAGTGGATTGATGGAAAGATAGGTAGATGGATGGATAGATAGATAGATAGATAGATAGATAGATAGATAGATAGATAGGATGGATGGATGGGTGGGTGGGTGGATTGACGGATGGATAGATGGATGGATGCATGCATAGATAGATAGATAGATAGATAGATAGATAGATAGATAGATAGATAGATAGATAAGATTGATGAATGGGTGGGTGGGTGGGTGGATGGATGGATGGATGGATGGATGGATGGATGGA
>CAUYQV010029372.1:0-33092 GCA_963574575.1 Galagoides demidoff | reverse complement strand
CAACCTCAAACTCTTGGACTTAAATGATTCTTTTGCCTCAGCCTCCCAAGTAGCTGGGTCTCCAGGCACCCGCCACAACGCCCGGCCATTTTTTGGTTGCAGCCATCATTGTTGTTTGGCGGGCCCGGGCTGGGGATTTGAACCTGCCACCTTAGGTGTACATGGCTGGCGCCTTAGCCGATTGAGCCACAGGTGCCGAGCCTGTGTACAAGTTTTTAGTAGAGATATATATTTTTAAATTTCTCTTGGGTATATAGTGCCTAGGAGTGGAATTTGTATTATTCTTTTTCTTTTTGAGACAGAGTTTCACTATGTTGCCCTCATTAGAGTGCCCTGGTATCATAGCTCATAGCAACCTCAAACTCTTGGACTTAAACGATTCTCTTGCCTCAGCCTCCCAAGTAGCTGGGACTCCAGGGACCCACCACAACACCTGGCTATTTTTTGTTGCATTTGCCATTGTTGCTTTAGCAGGCCCAGGCTGGGTCAATCCCGCCAGCCTGGGTGTATGTGGCTGGCTTCGTAACCAGTGTGCCACTAGCGCCACTCCAGAATTTGTATTATTCTTATAGGAGTGAAAATTAGAAGCAATTTTATGGTTCAACAATGGAATTATGTTATACTCCCAACACTATTATGCAGAAATGCTACACTTTCAAGAGTAGTATGTAGAACAATGTTGGCTATATTGAATGAAGACCATGTAGTAAGACTGAAAAAGGTTATATGGAGTGAAAAAACCCTACAACCCACTTGACATGCTTCTGGGGCTCCCTAGTCCCTGCTCTGTCCCCTGCCTTCCCTCTGGCCTCAACTCGCTCTCCCGCAGTTGTCTGAGGGCCAGCCTCAGTTTTCAGAACGTCTCAGCTTTGCACTTACTGCTTTCTCTGCCTGTACGATTCTTTGCCCAGTGGTTTCAAATCTCATCTTAAATGTCACTTCTTCATTAAAACCTTCTCTGATATCCCAAACTAGGCTACGGGTGTTTCCATAGCAGCCTGTAATTTTCCATCGTAATGCTTTTGATACCGGTAATCGTTTATTCAGTCAGTAATCAAATATTAAGTCTTTTACATGCAGGGATACAGGGTGATAGAAACACGCCAGACCCCTCCCTGCCTTCGGTGATACATGTACAAGTAAACAAATCACTGTCCCGGGTGATTTTAGACAGTGATAATTAGCTCAATGGCTATTCTCTGTTTGGACTGTAAACTCCATGAAGGCAGGAGCGATTTCCGCCTGGTTTCTCCCAGTTTGGCAGAGTGTGGCCGCTGACCACCCTCCAGACACATTCTTCGCTGACTGTGAATCCAGGCACACAAAGGCAGAAACGGAAAAAACAAACGAGACTACTAAAAACGGTTGAGTTTGAGCCCCAGCCCCTTCCTCTTTCAAAACTTTCTATAATATCACATACTTTTAAACAATTAAAAGATGAACAAAAAAAATTACCATTTGGACTACCAGAACAGCAAATAAAACACGTTTCTGTTACCTCATAGAAGTATAATAAACCTACTCTGAAATCTTCCGATGTCTTAAGTGCATAGAATTCCCCTGGAGCGTTACCAAGCAGGTTCCCGGCCAGCCACAGGGATGGTTTAAAATGACGTTTTAACCACCCAGGACATGATCCCCACCAATTTTCCGATTTCTAAAATGCTTTAGAATCTCCCTCCACTTACATGACCTGCCGCGAAAAACCCCGCAATTCTATTTAGATGTCAACGGTAAGAAGAGAACATATACTTTCTCGCCAGGTCAACAAAGAATCGAAGATCTCTACACAATAGATCACCAGCCCCTTCACAACAAATCCTCCACAAGCCCTGTAGACAAGCTAGGTTGGCTAAAACCAGGTAGCTCAAGGTCTGGCCGGAGGAGCAGATCGCTAGAGCCCTGCCCCCAGGCGCAGCACCCAGCTGCTTCAGTCTTCCCAGGGGCGCATGCGCAGCGCACTCTCCGGACATCGCACGCCTCTTCCAGCCACCAAGGGCCGCTTACGTCACCAAGAGGTGAAACAAACCGTCCGCCTCTGCAAGGAAAATGAGTCCACACATCTTTGCTTTTTCTTTGTCCACAATGTTTTCCCTCCTTCCACCCCAGTACCAAAGACTTCTGCAAACCGTCTCCATGAGCCCAGCATTTGAGAGGACTTCTCTGTACGTTCGTTGGACCGCGAAAGCAGGGGGGAAATTAAAAGGGGGATGGGGAGACTCCAGCTAAACGTTGTTTACAAAAGACAAGAGCTCTTGGATCGGTCCGCGAGGGTGGAGCCTAAGAGACCGGCACTTCTTCTTCCCTTCCCCTCCCTCCCCAGCCTTCCCCGCGAGCGGACGCGGCAGCGCCTCTGTCTCGCTTTTTCTTATTTTTTCCCCCCTTTCCCCTTCCTTTTTTTTTTTCTTTTCCCCCTTCTTTTCCTTTCACCATTTCCCCTAGGAGGCGTGTCCCCCGGGCAGGGGCAGAGCCGGTCTCACCCCCCGCCTCTCCCCGGCCCCCGCCGCCCTATGGCGAGAGGGAGCCTCCTCCCCACCCGGGCTCGAGCGGCTGCGGTCGGAGGAGCGGTACCGGCGGTGGCGGCGGCGGCCTCAGGCCTGGGGTCATCATGGAACTAATTCGCTGACTGACCCAGCGGCTGCAGCCGTGCGTCCCGCTCGAGCTCCAGCGCCTGCGACCCCTGTCCGGTCCCCCTCTTCTCCCTCCTCGGCCCGCCCCGTCCTCGTCCGCGCGCTCCGCCGCCGCGCAGAGGAGAATGAGGCGGTAGCGGGTCCCTGGATGACCCCGCGTCACCACTGTGAGGCCTACAGCTCTGCCGGGGAGGAGGAGGAGGAGGAGGAGGAAGAGGAGGAGAAGGTGAGGAAGCTGGGGGCTCGGCGCGGTGTCCCCTCCTCTCCGCGCGCCGCCGGGCTGGAAGCGCCCGGGGTCGCGCGCTGCGCGCTCGTCCCCTCCGCGGGAGACCTAGGGGACGACCCCCCCTTCGTCCTTTCCTGCCAGAAACCTCCCGGTTCCGTTTGCAGACGGCCGCGTCAGTTCTTTTGAGGCCAGTTTTCCCATTAGGGAGTAACTTTTTGGTAGCGGCGACCAGTCACCCCCTCTGGGCTGCGCGCCGTCGCCTTCGCGAGCTGTGCTAATACACAAAGAAGAGGACACACCCACCCCAGACGTGGCCGCTCCCGCCGGGCTGCGGCAGCGGGGCAGTTGCCCGCGACGCTGGTGGGGGGAGGGCCGGCGGGCGGGGCACGGGCGTTACCGCGGGCAGGGGGCTGCGCGGGAGGTGACACCGAGCTGCACCCGGAAGGGCACATCAGTACTGGAATTCTGAGGGGTGGGCAGGGCGCCCCTGCTGGTTGCGGGGCTCCGCGCGGAGCCTTTCGGCTGTCCGCGAGTAGTGGGCGGTGTGGGGAGGGCGGGTGGGTGCAGGCCCTGAACAGCTCTGAATGTCCAGGTGAGGTGACATGTTTAGGTTTGGTTCTGTACGTGCAGAGCCACCCAACTTTGGAGCAGCAGAGCGCGACAAGTAACAGCACAGCTGGCCGGGCTGATCGTCTGCCAAGCACTCCGTTAAGTGGTGTGCAGTTCCTTCAGTCCTCGCGTGGACTCCTGAAGGCAAAGGAGGGGCGTCACTTTACAGACAGGGAAAGTGAGGCTCCGCTTGGTTGGGTAACTTTCCCCTTAGGAAATCCCCGGGCCGCAATTCAGTCTGATCGTACGCCGTGTGACCTAGACAATGAGTTTGTTGAAAGGACTAACAGTGTTACCTGCTTCTGGCTTTTCCAGGTCACTTGTGGCAGATGAAATAGAAACGAATGGGCATATAAATTAGGAAAGAATTGGACAGGGTTTAGATGGTATTCTGGGACTTGAGGGATGAGAGATTCTGAGCTCTTGGACTGGGAGAAGTTTCTTAATCCTGATGAAGGGCAGAGTAATAGAGTCGGCTTTTGTTGGCAAGGTGCAGTAGTGATAATGCGCTGTTACAGATAGAGTTGAAAGGGTGGTGTGGCATGCTGGTAGGTTAGAATGGCAATCTAGAATGTCGCTTAAGATTGGAAGCCAAGAGTGTGTTCGTGTTTTATTGATTGTATAAAATATTAAAGGTGAGCATTTATTGTCTTGTGTATGTTTCTTCATCTTTAAAATGGGTTTACTAATACAACTTCATAAAGTGGAGTGAGGATTACGTGAATTAATATGGCATGGCACTCTGGATAATAGCTGGGAAATAGTAAGCTCTCAATGCTTTTGCCTGTTAAATACTTAACAGGTGTAAGCTATTGTATTTAGTAGGCTTAGTGCTAAACTCTGAGCATTGCTTGTTGTCAAGAAACTTTAGTAGGTAAGGCAGGGCTACAAATTTTCATAGTGCAGCTGAAGGTAAAAGTAGAATTTTGTCCAAGTACAGATGCAGGAAGGTGGGCACAACTGTGTTATCCCAGAGAATCCTGTTCACAGACTGCTGGCAGCTTTAAGGAGAGTGTGAGCTACAGGACAGTTCAAGTCGAAAGAACGGTGTGTGGAAAGGCATGGAGATTGGGAAAGAGCACACTGTTTTGGAACTAGAAGTGCCTGTATTTTATTACTGCTGGTGCATAAAGTCAAGGATGGAATAGTAGAATGTGAAGTTTTGTATGGTCACATTAAATCTCTCCTTTCAGAAGAGGAACTAAGATCCAGCGATCAGCACCAGAACAGGATTATTAGTACAGTTGGCATGATGATGATGATAAATAGAATAATTATGTGTTAATAAGGTGGTTTATATTGTTATACCCAGCACAGCACAGTGCAGCGGTTTTACTTTGGAGGCCCTGTTATGTATATCTGTAGTACAGCAATTTATGCTGTACAATAAGTGTTTTGTAAACCTGTTAACTCTCACACATTAAGCTAATTTGATAAGCATGGAGAAAGGAGTAAAGAAGCCCTTGAGAATGTGAAACTATCAGAATTAGACATGTGCAGAATATGCCCATCTGTCTTTGTTTTTTAGTTCTCTAAAGAATCATAAAAAGTTCTGGATGTGACCAACAGTGAGCATACAATAACAAAATAGAACTGTACAGTTCTGTTACTAAAACAAGAAAATTGTGGCTGGGTGTGGTGTCTCACCCTGTAATCCTAGCACTCTAGGAGGCTGAGGTGAGTGGATTGCTTGATCTCATGAGTTCGAGACCAGCCTGAGGAAAAAACGTGACCCTGTCTCTACTAAAAATAGAAAAACTGAGGCAAGGGGATAGCCTTAGCCCAAGAATCAGAGATTGCTGTGAGCTATGATGCCATGGCACTCTACCCAGGGTGACAGCTTGAGACTTAGTCTCAAAAAAAAAAAAAAAAGAAGAAATAGTAATAAAATTGTATTTTAAATGTATTTCTTAGCGAAATTTATTACTCATCTGACTCAGTGTTTTATATATTAGGAAATAGGCTTAGAGGGTAATTAGTGGGACCACACCTACAGTGCATCTTACAAGGGTACATGTGAAATTTACTAAATGTAGAATATAAATGTCTTAACACAATAACTAAGAAAATGCCATGAAAACTATGTTAACTAGTTTGGTGAAAATATTTCAAATTGTATATAAAACCAGCATATTGGACCCCATAATTGCATTAATGTACACAGCTATGATTTTAAAAAAAGTCTTATTAACATTTACCCCTTTTTTCTCTCCTTGTGTGTATTATGCATTATGATCCTCCTAAAATTTTCACTGTTTCCTAAAAATAGGAATATACTCTTAAGAGTCAAAATTTTCAATTTTAGCAAATTTAGCATTGGTAGATTTACTTTGGTGTAATCTGTGTTCCATTTATGCCATTTGACCCAATGCATTTGTGTCTTTATAGCATTTGTGTCTCCTTAGTATAGGATCCAGTTGAGGGTCAGGTATTACATATTTCTCTGTAGCCTCGTATCTGGAGCATCCTCATAGGTACATCTGTCTTTTGTGTTTTTTTACTTGCATTACTTATGCTTCTTTTCTTTCTTTTTTTTTTTTTTTTAGGTTGCTTCTTTTCTTTAAGAAAATATTAATTCCTGTTTTTGGTCCCTAGTGTGAGCAAAAATGATACTTTTTTCCCTGTTGAGGGAAAAAATTGAAATTTATTGATTTCTGCATGTTAGAACAACCTTGCATTCCTGGAACAGATCCCACTTGGTTATGGTGTGCACTTCTTTTTATATTGCTGGATTCAATTTGCTGAGGAAATTTTGTTGAGGAATTTTGTGTTGATATTCAGAAGAGATAATAGTCTAAAGTTTTCTGGCAATGCCTGTCTGGTAATGGTGGCAAGAAGATAAGTGGCATTATAGAACAGGTTGGGAAGACTTCCTCTTCTGTTTTTTTGGAAGAATTTATAAAGAGTATTAATTTTCCTATAAATGTTTGGTAAAATTAATCAGGATGCCACCTGGATGTGGAGTGTTCTTTGACAGGTTTTTAATTACTAATTGAATCTTTTTAGTTATTATTTGACTGCTCCACTTTTCTATTTTTATGTCAGCGTTAGTAGTTTGTATTTCCAGGAATTGGTCCGTTATATCTAAATTGTCTGGTTTATTTGTATATAATTCCTTTCTAATTTTTCTAAACTTCTGTAAGGTAGGTAGTAATGTCCCCTATTTAATCTTCATTTTAGTATTTAATCTTTTCTTTTTTTCTTTTTTTGATCAGTTTAAGCTAAAGGTTTGCCAATTTTGGTATTTTCAGAGATCCAGTTTATGCCTTCATTGATTTTTCTTTATTGTTTTTGATTCTCTACTTCATTAATTTCCTTTCTAGTATTATTGCTTGCTTCTGTTTTACTTTAGGTACAGTTTGCTCTTTTGTTTTATTAATTTATGGTAGAAGATCCAGGGGTAGTGAACGTGTGACCTTGGGGCCTCAGGTGGCCTTCTGGATCCTTGAGTGCTGAACTGAATCCGAATTTTACGGAACAAATCCTTTTAATAAAGGTATTTGTCTGTGAAATTTGGGTTTGGTCAAGGGGCTGGACTTGGGGATGCAGAGGGTCCTGTGTGGTCCCAGGGCCCCAGGATCAGGTGTTAATTTCCCTCTAATCACTGCTGCTTTCATTGCGTCCCATTAGTTTTTATTATGTTATGTCTTCATTTAGCTTAAGAGATTATTTTGCTTCAGCCTCCCAAGTAGCTGGGACTCTAGGTGCCTGCCACAACTCCTGGCTATTTTTTTGTTGCAGTTGTCATTGTTATTTAGCAGGCTGGGCTGGAACCCTCCTGCCTTGGTATATGTGGTCTGCGCCCTAACCACTGAGCTATGGGCGTTGATCCAAATTCCTGTGTTTTAAATATTGAGTTGTTATAGCATCTAAAATTTGAAAGTCTTAACTAAGGGCCTTATTTGTGGAGATTGGAGAACAGAAGTCCTTTGAACCTGGTCTTACTCCTCTTGACATGATTGTACCCTACATGTCTTCCTCTGTTTCCATCTACACTGCCAAAAAATGATCTTCAAAGGAAGATTTCCTTTGTAAAGGAAGACTTTTCCTTTGTAAAGGAAAAGTAATCCCTAGTGACAGCCAGTCATTGGGGTGTGTTGAGAAAGCTGGTAGACCTAATTGGGCGTAGTTAATGGCATGAAAAATTACTTAACTTTGAGGTTTTTGACAAGTTTGGAAGAAACCTTAGAACCTATGAAATCCCTATCCAGGACAGGTGTTTCTTCCAAATGCTTCTTGAATGATGGTCATATAGTTTACATTCCATTTCTAAGGTTAATATTTATGCCTGCATTACATGAAATTATAGAGAGCCTGTTTATCAGATTGTGGAAGATCTGAGAAAAGTACCAAGGCAACAAAATCGGATCTTAGAACATCTCAGCCACAGGGGTAGAATTTAACAAGATGACTTTTTTTTTTTTGGAAAGAATATATTTAAGGTTCTAAAGGGTATACCAAAAGCACCAAACACCCACTCAAAATATTGTGGGGCAGGTGGAGGGGGAGTTGGGCTAACAGGGTATCTGAGAAAGTCTTATGAGTTTTTGTTGACCATAAGTTTTATCTGAATTGATAGTTGCATCCTTAAGATACCTGATGACTTTAGACTGCTTTTATAGTAAAACTGGTACTAACTTAGGAGAGCCATAATGTCTTGTGAGGAGCTGGTGAGCAGTTTTTCAGCTATGAAAAAGATGAACTAGTAAGCATGACAGCAGCCTTCAAACATTGGAAGGATTGGCTTGAGAAAGAGATTAGACATTGTGGCTTTGTTTTGTTTTGAGGTTGCATGTTTTTGTTTTGAACCCCAATGGCTGAAACTGGAACCATTGGTTGCATCTGTGTTTTATCAAAGTACTATTCTCTGGGTATAGTGAATAGTGAAAAGATGATATTAACTTCAAAGGGATTTATCATTTGGTTGGGGATAAAGCCACTCTTTCTTTTTTTTTTTTTTTAGAGACAGAGTCTCACTTTGTTGCCCTTGGTAGAGTGCTGTGGCGTCACAGCAACCTCCAGCTTTTGAGCTTAGGTGATTCTCTTGCCTCAGCCTCCCAAGTAGCTGGGACTACAGGCACCCGCCACAACACCCAGCTATTTTTTTGTTGCAATTTGGCTGGGCTGGGTTCAAACTGCTCCACCCTCAGTATGTGGGACCAGCGCCTTACTCACTAAGCCACAGGTGCCGCCTGAGAAAGCCACTTTCAGAGGAGAGAGAAATCACATGATTAGGGAATCACAAATTCTTGGAAGAAATTACCTTTGAGATGGGTCTTTTAGTATAGATGTTTCTTTTCCTTTTCCAAGTTATTTACCTTTTGTCATCTTAGTATGAAAATACTTTGTTTATTATTATAGAACATTTACAAAACCTCAGGAGTTTAAAGACAGAAAAATAAAGTCATAATCCTGTTAACCAAAAGTGTGTAGTAAATTAAATAGCAAGTAGGTTATCACATAGGAAGGAGGGTAATAGCTAGAGTGGGGTGGAATGTGGAAGTTAAAGGAAGAGGTTTGTTATGTTTTGTTTTCTCAAATTTTTAATTATCAAAGATTTGAAACTTTTCATGTTTTTAATGAAGACAAAATTAGAAGCCCTTATCTGATTAGGTTTTTAAGGGGAATGTTTGAATCATCTATGACTTTAGTTAGTTTTAGCGGCAGAGTCTCTCTTGTCCCGTCTGGAGCGCAATGGCTCAGTTACAGCTCCCGATAACCTTGAATTGCCTAGATCAGGTAATCCTAAGTAGCCAGGACTACAGGTGCTAGCTGCCCTGCCCAGCTAATTTTTAAAATTTTGGGTAGAGATAGAGAGGTCTCCTTATGTTGTCCAAGCTGGCCTCAGGTGAGCCTCCCACATTAGCCTCCCGAAGTGGCTGATGTGGGAGGATCGTCAACTACTTGGAATTGCTAGTCTAAAAAGCCAGCGACAAAAATTTTTAGTAGTTTGACACAGTAATATTTTTTGATCATAGTCCAAAGATTCTGTCAGTTATACGGGCTTGTTCTTTTTCTTTCTAACGGAATTTCAGACGTGAGAATGTTTTAGATAACTCATTATTACTGTAATATTTTAATATAATATTTTAAAGACCTATAAAGTCCTATACTGCTCATAACATTCTTATTTTTGTTCTGTATTGCTTAATAAGTACTAACATTTATATGTACATATATATAATGTGATGCTTATTCTATAATTAAACAAATATACTTGATTTTATAGGTAGCTACATCAAGCTGGGTGGCAGGCAGATCCAAAGGATATCATGAAGTTTCCAGGACCTTTGGAAAACCAGAGATTGTCTTTCCTGTTGGAAAAGGCAATCACTAGGGAAGCCCAGATGTGGAAGGTGAATGTGCCGAAAATGCCTACCAATCAGGTAATGATTTCTTCCTTTAGATAGGAAAGTTGTCTTAGAAATTAGTGTTCTACTGCCATATATTGGAGTATCTTAATATTGCATTGGAGGAATATGAACCATTAAAGGATATACTCTGTTTGGGGGAATATCCTGTTTCTTTCTGGAAAAAAAAAATTAACTTTTTTTTTTTTGAGATAGTCTTACTTTGTCACCCTCAGTAGAGTGCTGTGGTGTCGTAGCTCACAGCAGCCTCAAACTCTTGGGCTTAAGTGATTCTCTTGCCTCCAAGTAGCTGGGACTACAGGCGCCCACCACAATGCCCGACTATTTTTCGGCTGTAGTTGTTATTGTTGTTTGGCAGGTCCAGGCTGGATTCAGACCTGCCAGCTCCGGTGTATGTGGCTGGTGCCCTAGCTGCTATAGCTACAGTCACCAAGCCTTAACTTTTTGTTGTTACCTGAGTTACAGCTTTAGGAAGGTAGGTTTCTTTCCTCATAGCCTAATAAAATAGTAAGCCTTCCTTTTTATTTTATTTTTGCTATTCATATCTGCTATAGCGTTCCAGTTTTAGTATATGCACTACCTAAGTGAACACATAAGCCTTCTTAATTGTAAATATACAGTTAGCTACAGAGGCTGGACATCTTCATACCATTGTCTTTAGTGAACCGAAACATTGCTCTTCCTTTCATTAATATTTATAAAGATTTCAAGCGAACTGTTCAGGTAATACCAATGTTGGAGTCAGCTGTAGTCAGCTGACCTCTCCATAACTGTAGGGTTAAATTTCTTTTAGAAATTTTTATACTTTTATTGTGTAATTACAGTTTGTTTTTTTTACAAATAATTATGAAGCTTATCCACTCCAGAAGTTCACTGTATAAGATGTCTTTCATACATGTTTTTAATCCCTAGTACTTAATGTGATGATTGGGATAGAAAATGGTGGCTAAGAAATTTTTTATACGCATGAATGAGTGAATGACAAATACTTACGTTCCCCCTGTGGTGTTTTAGGTTATGGTAGCTTATAGTATTACAATGTCCTGGTGATTTGGGAGTTTCCTTGCAAGAGTGGGGTTATGTCATTTTTGTTTACTGCCATGAAATAGATACACAGTAAGTAAACATCTGTTCATTCAGGTACCTTATTGTGTTCTTGGCACTTGTAGAAAAGTTCTTTTATGTAATAGTATTTTCAAATTCATGTAAATTTTATAAAAGTATTTGGGGAAAAAATTGAAAACTAGTCAAAGTGACACACTTTGAGATACTCTCTATTTTGCTCAAGTGCTTTTGATTTACAAAGATAAAACCCTGCCACAACTGTTTATATAAAACTAGTTTTTATTAGAATTTTAGAATTGTAAGGAATCTTAAAGGCCATCTAATTATGTAGTTTCCAAATATAGAGTCTGGAACCACTAGACTAATAGGTGTATCAAAATCAACCAGGAGTCATCCTTAAAAATAGATTCCAGGCCCCATTCCCACCCCTTTTGGGCTGATGTTGGCAGCTTTGGATATTTGTACTTTTTCAGAGTTTCATACTGATATTGATAGGTGGTGGTTTTGGAAATAACAGATCTAGTCTTAGCTGCACAGTAAGATAAAAGTTTTCCCTCTAACATCTCTGGTAATTGGTGTTTCTTTCTCTAGATACACTCGTTTTAGTGTTTTTCCCCTAAATTATGACATTTCAGATGCTATGAATAATTGAGCAGTAACATGAGAGTATTACTTAACTTTATTTAGGCTTGTTAATTTCATTAACCTAGCCCTGAACTGTTTTTGTTTTGGCATTTGTGTCATGTTGTTGGCTTATGTTACACTTTTTCATTAGATCTTGTTTTTATCTCTACTTCTAACTAATTTTCCTTGTAGCAGATGTATTTTTAGTTTTTTACTTAGGTGGAGTGTTTTGTATTCCTACTACATCTAAAGTTTTTGGTTTGGGCCCATTTATTTAGCTTTAAAATCGTAATTGTTATCTAATACGTTTGATTTCTGTCATTTTGGTGCCATCTGTGTATCTGGTGAATCAGTGAGTCTTTTTTCCCCCCTTCTAGGTGGGGATTTTTCTTCCTTAAAAGTAAAGTTTCTTGAAAAATAATATACAGAAAAATGCACAGATTATGTGTACAACTCTTATAATTTCACAAAGTAGCACTTGAGTAACTATCACATTACCAGGACCTCAGAGGCCGCCTCTTGTTCCTCCTCACGGCTACTACCACCATCCCCTCCCCACCAAGAAACCACTCTGATACCACGGATTAGGTTTTTCTGGTTTTGAAGTACTGTCCTTCTTAGGTGGTCAGTTTTCTTTTTTTTGAGATTCATCTATGGTCATGTAATTTATTCTCATTGTTGTCTATTATTCCATCATATGAATTGATCTGTTCTATTGCTGGACATTACAGTTGTTTTCTTGAGCGTGTCCATTGATGAATATGTTTGTTTCCATTTATTTCTAGGAGAATTGCTGGAGAGTGTGTTATCACTTTGGGTTTTAATTTTGCATTTCCTTGATAGCTAATGAAGTTGGGCCCCTTTTCATATGCTTATTGGCCATTAGGTTTCTTTTTTTGGTGATATGTCTGTTCAGTTGTCTTTTTGTTATTTTTAATTTTTTTTTTTTTTTGCTAATATATATGTTGCACATATCTTCTGTGACTTGCATTTTCAATCCATTTGTGTTGGCTTTTGAGAAATAAAAGTTCTTTTTTTTTTATTTGAGACAGAGCCTCAAGCTATCCCCCTTAGGTAGAGTGATGTGGCATCACAGCTCACAGCAACCTCCAACTCCTGGGCTCAAGCGAGTTTCCTGCCTCAGCCTCCCAAGTAGCTGGGACCACAGGCACCTGCCACAACGCCCGGCTATTTTTTTTTTTTTTTTATTTTTTTTTTTGGTTGCAGCTGTCGTTGTTTTTGGCGGACTGGGGCTGGATTCAAACCCGCCACCTTAGGTGTGTGTGGCTAGAGCCTTAGCCACTTGAGCCACAGGTGCTGAGCTGAAATAAAAGTTCTTAATTTTTTTTTCCTTTTTCAGAAATGTTTGCCTAATTTATGATAATAAAGGTATTCTTTAGTGTTTCCTTCTGGAAACTTTATCTTTGACGTCTATATTCCAGTGGAATTGATTTTTTATTATTCTTTTGGTATGATGTGAAGTTAAGAGTCAACCATTTTTCTCTATGGGTAACTAGCACCATTTATTAAAAAGGAATGTACTTTTGTCGTAAATCAAGTAGATCACCATGTATGTGTAGATATATATGAGGGTCTGATTCTTATCTTATTTCTCATCATTGGTCTGTTTGCCTCTTTTTGAGTTAATGCTACACTGTCTTAGTTATTATAACAATGTAATAAGTTTTTGGTGAAAAAATCCTTGCTTGAGATTATTTTGGCTATTCTTAGCACTTGCCCCTCTTTTAAAATATACATGTCAGTGGTGGCACCTGTGGCTTGGTGAATGGTGCATTGGCCCCATATACCGGAGGTGGCAGGTTTGAACCTGGCCCCGGCCAAAAATTGCAAAAAAAAAAAAAAAACCCAAAAAAAGTCAATTGAAAACAAATCGTGGAGGTTTTAGTTTTATTGAATGTATAGGTTGATTTGGGAAGAATTTACATTTTTACAATTTAAATCTTCCAATCCATGAAAATAGTATATTTCTTTCTTTTCTTGTTTTTTTTTTTTAGAAACAGAGTCTTACTCTGTTTCCCAGGCTAGAGTGCCATGGCATTAGCCTGGGTTACAGTAACATCAAACTTATGGGTTCAAGGGATCCTCCTGCCTTAGCCTCTCGGGTAGCTGGGACTATAGGAATGTACCACTACACCCTGCTAATTTTTTTGTTTTTAGTAGAGACAGGGGTCCCATGGGGTCTTGTTCTTGCTCAGGCTGGTGTTGAACTCTGGAGCTGAAGGGATCCTCCCGCCTCTGCCTCCCAGAGTGCTGGGATTATAGGTGTGAACCACTGCACCTGGCCTTTATTTCTCTGTTTTTAAAGTAGTCTTCAAGTATCTTTTTATAATGTTTGATAGTTTAGGCTTATTTCTGGATATTTGGGTGTTATTGATGCTATTATAAATAATATCATTGAAAAATTTTTATTTATTTATTTTGAGACAGAGTCTGGATTTGATGCCCTTGGTAGAGTGATCTGGTATCATAGCTCACAGTAACTTCAAACTCTTGGGTTCAAGTGCTCTTGCCTCACCATCCCAAGTAGCTGGGACTATAGGCACCCACCACAATGCCTGGCTATTTTTAGAGATTGGGTCTCTCTTGCTCAGTCTGGTCTCTAACTCCTGAGCTCAAGTGATGCACCTGCCTAAGCCTCCCAGAGTGCTACGATTACAGGTGTGAGCCACCATGTCTGGCCTAATTTTTATTTTTTATATTTTTGTTTCTATAGTGCTAGTATGTAGAAATTGATTTTCATACATTGACCTACTAAATTAACTTTATAGTTTGTAGAGTCTTTTGAATTTTCTGTATGTTATTCACAGTCATGTCAACTATGAATAATTATGGTTTTCATTTTTCATTCCTTATACTTATTTTTTTGTTTTAGAATTACCTAGGGCCTCTAGAACAATGTTTAATAAAAATTATGATAGTAGGCATCCTTGTCTGTGCTTCAGTTTGAAGGGAAAGCTTTCAGTATTTCAGCATTAAGTATAATATTTGGTATATATTTTTCAGACAGTTTTTATCAGATTAAAATTCTTTCTTTGCCTTAGGTGCTAAGAGATTTTTCATAAATAAGTGTTGACTTTTTATATATCACTGGATCCTGTTAATATTTTGATGTGGATTTTGCATCTGTGTTGTGGTAAGATTGGTCCTTAGTGCCTTTGTAGATTTTCATAATAAAGTTATTCCAGCTTTGTAAAATGAGTTGAAAAATGTTCTTGCTTTTATTAATTTTCTCAATTTGTTTAGATAGGTATTTCTTGAGTGTTTGAAGGTATTGTGGAAGTCACTGGGGCCCTAGAGATTCCTTTGTGGGAAAGTATTTAATAATTGATCCAATTTCTTTGGTAAATATAAACTAATCAAGCCTTCCTTTTCTTCCTGTTACAGTTTTAGTACATTATTTTTCAAGAAATTTATTCATCTAAATTGTCAAATTATTTGTGTGAAGTTGTTTATAATTGTCTTTTTAACATCTGAAGTGTCCATAGAGATGATTTTTTTTTTTCATTTCTGAGTTAATTTATGCTTTTTCTTGATTATTCTCTTTTCTTTTGCAGTTTTTGGCAGGGCTGGGATTGAACCCGCCACCTCTGGCATATCGGGCCGGCGCCCTACTCCTTTGAGCCACAGGCGCCACCCCCTTTTTTCAATTTTGGAGACAGGCTCACTTTGTTGCCCTCAATAGAGTGCTATGGCATCATAGCTCACAGCAACCTCAAACTCTTGAGCTCAAGTGATTCTCTTGCTTTAGCCTCCTAAATAGCTGGGAATACAGGTGCCCACCACAACGCCTTGTTATTTTTAGAAACAAGGTCTCACTCTTGCTCAGGCTGGTCTCAAACCCATAAACTCAGGCAATCCACCTGTCTCAGCCTCCCAGAGTGCTGGAATTATAGGCAAGAGCCACTGTGTCAGGCTAAGGCTTTTTTTTTTGATCATTTTTGCTAAAGATCTGTTGACGAGTATTTTAGTTCTGTTGTTTTTTCCCTGTTGTGTGTTTTCTTGATAAAATTTTAGTTCTTTTAAAAATTATTTACTTTTCTGCTTTGTGTAATTTACTGCTGTTTTTCTTGAGATAGATGTGTAAATGATTTCTTACCTTTACATCTTTTAAATATATGCATACATTTTCCTCAAAGCATAGTTGACCACCCACATCTAATCTGTTGTTAGATTCATGCATTTAGTTTAGTCTCAGTTATATTTTTCAGCTTGAGAATTTCCCTTTGGATTTTTTTTTTTTTTTTGGAGACAGAGTCTCACCATGTTACTCTGGGTAGAATGCCATGGCATCACAGCTCACAGCAACCTCGAACTCTTGAGCTTAAGTGATTCTCTTTTCTCAGCCTCCCAAGTAGCTGGGACTACAGGCGCCCGCCACAATGCCTGTCTATTTTTTGTTGGAGTTGTCATTGCTGTTTAGCTGGCCTGGGCTAAACAGCAGTGACATAAACTTTCGTGTATGTGGCCAGCGCTGTAACCACTGCTATGGGCACTGTGTCACCCTTTGGATTTTTTTTTAATAGGCTTCATTTTTCTAGTGAAATTTTTCATCTTTCCATTTTTTTTCTTTTTCTTTCTTTTTTTTTTTGTATTACTTTTTTTTTCTGATAAAGATCTAGATTTTTTTCTCCTTTTCATTTTGTTCACTTTTTTTTGATAACGTTTGACTCAATGATGTTTGATTTATTGCTGAGTATTGCATATGAAAAATTATAGACACTCTAGATGATACTTTTTTCATAGAGGGTTCATTCTTCTCTCTGTGGGGCATACTGGGTGGTGGACTAAGCACTTCAATCCAAAGAGGGACTGAGCTGACTGGAGGCTGAGTTGCAGTTGGGTCCTCCTCACCTCTGCTTTGCACCAGTTCCTAAAGGAGAACCAGGGTTCCAACTGAGAGCTTATAGTGTTAACTAAGACCTCTTATTTCTGAAGGGAGGCTAAGTTGCAGTTGGGTGTGGCTTCCTCACCTCTGCTTTGCACCAGTTCCTAAAGGAGAACCAGCGTTCCAACTGAGAGCTTATAGTGTTAACTAAGACCTCTTATTTCTGAAGAGTGTTGAACTGTCCCCTGAATTCATTCTTGGTTTTCAGTTCTTTCTTTTTTTTTGAGAGAGATCATTAGATGTCACTTTGTCACCCTCAGTAGAGTGCTATGGCATCATAGCTCACAGCAACCTCAAACTTTTCAGCTCAAGCAATTCTCTTGCCTCAGCCTCCCAAGGAGCTGGGACTACAGGCGCTCGCCACTGTGCCCGGCTAGTTTTAGAGATGAGGTCTTATTCTGGCTCAAGTTGATCTCGAACCTGTGAACTCAGGCAATCCACCTGCCTCGGCTTCCCAAGTGCTAGGATTACAGGTGTGAGCCACTGTGCCTGGCCCTTCAGAGGGTTTTCTGCTTAGCTTCTTAGGTCCCTGTCCTGTCCACCTTTAGACTTTTATTCAAAAAATATCAAGGGCAAATGAGCTGGTTGTCACTTACAGATCTCTGACTCTGCCCCTCACAAGTAGAATAGGGGTAGGTAGAGTCAGTCCTCAAATCTCCAAATTTTGTCTCTAGCCCTATAAGATCCTAAAAGTTCTGTTGGACTCAACTGTAGTCTCTTGCCCTACTCACAGGATGGGCAAACACCCTGAAGGAAAAGCTGTTGCAGAATGTTGACTCATTTGCTTATTACCTCCTCTCTAAAATCTCCGCTTCTCAAGGCATGGTTGTCCTAGCAGTTCTGGTGATAACTTTAAAAACAGGTTGTTGTTTATAGCTTTCCTAGTTATTCTTGCTCTCCTGCCTACTTCATGATGGCCATAACTTTAATTTTTAAAATAATGTTGCACATAACAGTATGACAAGAGATAGAGGAGCACAGGAAGGTCCTTATGCCCAGCGTGAATTCTCAGTGACAGTGGTGGGCAGTGACCATTGAAACAGCTCTTGAAGGATATGAGGCAGGTGAAATAGAGAAGGAAGTGTGTTCCAAATAGAAGGAACAATATGAACAGACGAGCAGAAGTGTAAAGTAAAATGGCACAAGAAAGAATCATAAATATAAATTCTTTTTTTTTTTTGAGACAGAGCCTCAAGCTGTACCCCTGGGTAGAATGCTGTGGCATCACAGCTTACAGCAACCTCCAACTCCTGGGCTCAAGCGAGTCTCCTGCCTCATCCTCCCAAGTAGCTGGGACCACAGGTGCCTGCCACAACACCTGACTATTTTTTTTGGTTGCAGCTGTCATTGTTGTTTGGCGGGCCTGGGCTGGATTTGAACCTGCCACCTTAGGTGTATGTGGCTGGCGCCTGAGCCACTTGAGCCACAGGTGCCGAGCCTTCTGCTTTTATCAGCATGAAGTTTAAGACAAAATGGTGGAAGATGTGTGAGGCTGAAGATGAGTCAGAGAGGGATTTGTGAGCTATGCCTGAGAGATTGTACTCAGTCTTTCAGGTAATGTTAAACTTTTTTAGAGTTTAAAGCTGGGAAGGATTTGTGTTCTAATAAAGAGACTAGTAGCGTGTAAAATATACTAGTAATATGTAGTACAGTATGTAGCCTGTGTTAATCCATTATATGTTCATTCTCTTTGGGATTGTTCAACCAAATTTCTGAATTTTCTTAACCTTATTGAGCAATTCATATGAGAAAAGAGTTTCCTTGATGAAATCAAGAATTACTGATTATTGGGGGGGGGCATCCACTCTCTTGTTCTTTCATTCTTTATTTTAGATAAGTGGAATTGCTTAGACACAAAATTAACTCTTTGTAATGCTGTCCTGATAATATTCATATTACTATTCAGTATATGTTTGAATTAGATTTGGAAAAGTCATCTTAGACTAAGTATTACTTCACTGAGAGTGAGTCTTTTTAGACGGTTACCTTTGGGGCTTGTTTTGCCTAGAGATGGTGACTGGCTATGGAGGGAATGCTTTCTTGGTCCTATTCTAAAATTTTAATATAAGGTACATGAAAGTTCAAAAGTACATCATGATCTTTCATGACTAACTGTATAATGTTTAAAATAATTATTCACATATATTATTGGTATATAATTTGTATTTTTTGACATTAGACAATCAGGTAGTTTAGAGATACAAAGGGAGAAGGCGGCTCAGCGCCTGTGGCTCAAGCGGCTAAGGCACCAGCCACATACACCTCAGGTGGTGGGTTTGAATCCAGCCCGGGCCTGCCAAATAGCAATAACAACTACAAACAAAAAATGGCTGGGTGTTGTGGCAGGTGCCTATAGTCCCAGCTACTTGGGAGGCTGAGACAAGAAAATCCTTTGAGCCCAGGAGTTGGAGGTTGCTGTGAGCTGTGATGCCATGGCACTCTACCCAGGGGGACAGCTTGAGGCTCTATTTCTAAAAAGGAGGGGGGAAGAAAACTGGTATTTGAGGCCTTTTATATTCTGTCTGTGTGCTTTACACTTAGTTACCATAACTACGGCAGCGATCTCCATGTAACTCTGCTCCCTTCTGTTAAATGCCGTCTTGTGTGATTCTTACTACACGTATATGTTTGTGTTACTTGTTTCAGGCCACATCATATAATGACTTTAACGTGATCTGTCACTCAGAGAGATTTTTTCTTCTGTACCCCCCATTGTATCTCAGACCTGCAGGCAGAGTTAGTGGTATTCTTGTTTCTCATGGCTACTCTGGAGATCATTGTTCTTTCCAAATCCCTAAAAACCTCCCCAGTTTCATCAGTTCTATCACCACCTTTCTTCGTGTGGATTTATTTTCCTGTTCATTTGTTTGGCTGGCTTAACATTACTTTTCCTTATTCTGACATTTTATATAAAAGTTCATTTTGGGCTCCTCCTCTGGCAAAAAAAAAAAAGTTCATCTTGGTAGGAATTTAATTTCATGACTGCCTTCACCTTGATTCCCAGAGAGAGACCTTTCTGGACCCCTAGTCCAGAAGTAGATCTTAAAGTAGCACTTCAGGGCTTTATGGAAATACAGGATGTTATAGAACCAATGAACTAGTGCTGGGAGTTCCTGGATCTCAGTCCTACTTGGAAGTCTGTGACGGCTTCCTCCGGCCTCCTAGAGACGTCATAGTTCCAAACAGCAGTGTTTGCTGTCTTTTTCAGACTCTTGGAGTGAGAGGGAGAATCCGACTCCTGGCTTTAATAGCCTGACTCCAGTTTCCTCTGTCATTGGACAGTAAAGTCTGTAGGATATGTAGGTCACTACGTAAGTACCAAGATAGATTATGTATGGTCTGTAGACGGAGATTTTCCTTTTTCATTCACCAGCTTAATAGCAAGACATTAAGAGATCGTAAAATATGTTTATCTTATTTTCTTGTTAGTGTTTTTTATACATTCTAGTGTCATTCTTTGTTTAGCAAAGGGAGTTGACTAGATAGAATAGTGTGCATGTATGGCAGTTAACCTTTAAAAATATCAGTTATAACTGAATTAGAGCTAGATGGAAAAATATATCAGCGTGATTAGTTGGTTTGGCAAACGCAAAAGAACACTTTGTCTTGCCAAAGCTAAAACGTAAAGTGATAGGAAGTAAAAAAAGAGGAATTAAGAGCAAAAGAGAGATTATCAGTTACAGTAGCAGAGATTATAAAAGTCAAAGGAGGAAAAGGGTCGACTAAGATACTGTTCGAGGAGATAGGTTGCTATATACATCCCTTCATACTTGAATAGCTCTGAATGTTCTTTGTATGAGGAAAGAATCAGTTCCATGAAATTGATCCTTAGTAATCAGGAAGCAGGTTTAAGCATAGCTCTACTTTATAAGCAGTGAGAAAAGCAAGTACAGTCATACACCACATAATGGCACTTTGGTCAAGGATGGACCACAGTTAAGACCCATACGATTATAACAGAGCTGAAAAATTCCTATTGCTGTAGTCATCGTGATGTCACAATGGATTGTTTGTGTTCATGGAAATGTTGCTGTTTCAGTGTTCAATATCACTTGCAGGATGATTGTTAATTATATGTAATATATAGTTTTAAATAGCTAAGAGGAGGATACATAATGAGACCTCATCTTTTAAAAAAAGTAAAAACAGGGTGGTGCCTGTAGCTCAAAGGAGTAGGGCATCAGCCCCATATGCCAGAGATAGTAGGTTCAAACCCAGCCCCGGACAAAAACTGCGTAAAAAATTAAAAAAAAAAAAAGGTTAATTGTAGATCGTTCAGGAGATACTCCTAGAAGTCATTGTGATAGATGACAGCTCCATGCATGTTGTTGCCCTTAGAGACCTTCCAGTAGGTCAAGAAATGAAGGTAGAAGACAGTGATATTGATGATTCTGACCCTGTGGGCCAAGGCTCTTGTCTATGTTTTTGTCTTAGTTTTTAACAAAAAAAGTTGTAGAAGTTAAAAAAGAAATAGAAAAAGCTTATGGAATCAGGATATAAAGAAATATTTTTGTATAGCTGTACAATGTGTTTGTGTTTTTTTTTTTGAGATAGAGTCTTACTCTGTCACCCAAAGTAGAGTGCTAGGGTGTCATAGCTCACAGCACCTTCAAACTCTTGGGCTAAAGTGAGCCTCTTGCCTCAGCTCCTAAGTAGCTGGGACTACAGGTGCCCTCCACAATGCCCAGCTAATGTGTTTTTGTTTTAAGCTAAGTGTTATTACAAAAGAGCCAAAAAGTTATAAGTTAAGGTTAATTTTTTCTTGAAGAAAAAAATTAAAAAACATAAATTTAGTATAAGGTAAGTGTATGCTGCTTTTAAAATCTGTAGTAGTGTGGAGCAATGTCCTAGGCCTTCACATTCACTCACTACTCCCTCTCCCCAGCAACCTTCAGTCCTGCAAGTTCCATCCATGTGTCATGGACAGGTGTATCATTTTTATCTTTTACACTTCTTTTTTTTTTGAGACTGAGCCTCAAGCCATCCCCCTGGATAGAGGATAGAGTGCCATGGCATCACAGCTCATAGCAACCTCCAACTCCTGGGCTCAAGCGAGTCTCCTGCCTCTGCCTCCCAAGTAGCTGGGACCACAGGCGCCCGCCACAACGCCCGGCCATTTTTTGGTTGCAGCCGTCATTGTTTGTTTGGCAGACCCGGGCTGGGGATTCGAACCCACCACCTTAGGTGTATGTGGCTGGCGCCTTAGCCGATTGAGCCACAGGCGCCGAGCCTATCTTTTACACTTCTTACTGTACCTTTATTGTACCTTTTCTGTGTTTAGATACACAAATACCATCGTGTTGTAATTGTCTATCAGTATTCAGAACAGTAAACACACTGTCCAGGTAGGTTAGGAGCTATAGGCAATACCATACAGCCTAAATGTGCAGTTGGCTGTACTGCCAAGGTTTAAGTGCACTCTGTGTTCATGAAATGATGAAAATCATTGAACACATAAACATTTCTTAGAACATATTCCTGTCATCAAAGGACTTGTGACTGTAATATATTTTTGATGAAATTTCCATCAAAAATGGTTATGATGGTAAAGATTGCAGTGCTTGAAATCACTTGTCTGGGAACCCTCACTCATTAGTACTCACTAATCACAGTCATTTCTGTACTTTGTTGTGTTTACCTAGCAGATAATACTCTAGAGGATCTGTTTAATTTGGCTTTAGTAGATCACTAGTTTTTTTTTAAATGATGTCCCTGAAACTCAAGAAGTAAATGTATCTCAGTAACAAATGCTGGCTAGGATGCGGAGAAAAGGGAACCCTGTTACACTAGTGGTAATGAAGGTACATTAGTACAACCACTGTGGAGAACAGGATGGTCCTCAGAAAGCTAAAAATAGAACTCCTGTGTGATCTACTAATCCTGCTTCTCAATACACTATCCAAAAAAAGAGAAATTAGTATATCAGATGCCTCCATTTCCATGACTATTTCAGCACTGTTCAAAATAGCCAAGATTTGGAAACAACATAAGTGGCCATTACCAAATGAATAAATTTTTGACATATACACAATGGAATATTATATAACCACAAAAACAGTGAAGTCCTGCCATTTTCAACAACATGGATGAAACTGGAAATCATTGTGTTACGTAAACGCAAGGACAGGACAAATCTTGCATGTTCTCACTCATGTGGGAGTAAATATTAAAACAATTGAATTGACCTCATGGAAACAGAAAATAGAAGAGTTTTCAGAGGCTGGGAAGGGTGGGGGGAGGTAAAGTGGAGATGGCTAATGGGTGCAAAAATAGATAGAATGAACATTTGATAGTGCAGCAAAGTAACTATTATCCACAATAAGATATATTTTAAATAACTAAGTGAGTGAAATTGGGATATTTCTAACACAAAGAAATGATAAATGACTGAGGGAATGGATGCCCCAGTTACCCTGATTGGATCAATACACATCATATGTATCAAAACATCACATGTACCCTATGAGGGTGTACAACTATTATGTACCCATGATAATTAAGAATTTTAGTTAGGATAATTTCCTCTTCAGTATTTTTCCGCCATCTTTAAATTTATAATTCCTCTTTTGACCTTGATATCTTTCATTTATTACTATTGATTTTAGCTTTTTTAACATGCTATCATTCTGTTATCATAGTCCATTTATATTTTCTAAGATAAGTTAATGACTGCTGTCTTTTTAGTTTTTTTTCTTTTTTTTTTTTTTTGAGACAGAGTTTCACTTTGTCACCCACAGTAGAGTGCCATGGCATCATCATAGCTCACGGCAACCACCAACACTTGGGCTCGAGCTATCCTCTTGCCACAGTTTTTCTATTTTAATAGAGAAGGGATCTCATTCTGGCTCAGGCTGGTTTTGAACTCGTGAGCATAAGCCAGTGGTTCTCAACGTTCTTAATGCCTTGACCCTTTAATACAGTTCCTCATGTTGTGGTAATCCCCAACCATAAAATTATTTTCATCGACCCCTAACCATAAAATTATTTTCGTTGCTAGTAATGAAAATAACTTTATGATTGGGGGTCACCACAACATGCAGAACTGTATTAAAGGGTCACGGCATTAGGAAGGTTGAGAACCACTGGCATATAAGCAATTCACCCAGCTCGCCCTCCCAGAGTGCTAGGATTATAGGTGTGAGCCCCTGCACTCTGCCTGTTTGCTGTCTTAAAACGAAATTTACTATATTTTCTTAAGAATTGGGAAAATTTAATTCCAAAATTACTATCAGTTGATAATAGTATTACTTAAACTTGAAATGCTGTAATCTCCACAAACATCTCAGTGTAATTAAGCTGTATGTATTTGGTAAGATGGCATAATGAAGATTATAATCAAAAGTAAGAGGATGTTGCATTTTGATATTAAATGCAATAATAACCAGTATCTGAAGTTTTACCTTCATCTATCTTAAATTTGATGGTTTTGAATAAACTTACATTTTTAACATATAAATACATTTTTGTAGTATTTGGTAACCTTTTATGAGAGAAAATTATAAGCATAACTCTTGATAATAACTTGAAACTTTTAACTTTATTTTTTTTAATTGTTTCCTTATAGAATGTTTCTCCATCCCAGAGAGATGAAGTAATTCAGTGGTTGGCCAAACTCAAGTACCAGTTCAACCTTTACCCAGAAACATTTGCTTTGGCTAGCAGTCTTTTGGACAGGTTTTTAGCTACTGTAAAGGTATATATTTTAAGATACTGTTTATACAAAGCCTGTTGTTTGAGTGTTTATATGCTAAACCAGAGTCTATAGTAACATTCTATAACATGGAACGAAGTGGAAAACTTTCCTGGAGAAGCAAAACTATTGTTTAACATTTTTGGAAATGTTTCTAATTATATTCTATAATTTACCTTTTTGTTATAGCTTTCATAACTTAGACGATGAATTTTTTTTCTTTTTTTTTGAAACAGTCGCTCTGTGTTACCCTTGGTAGACCGCTGGTAGAGTGCTGTAGCATCATAGCACCTCAAACTTTTGAGCTCAAGTGATCCTCTTGCCTCAGCCTCCCAAGTAGCTGGACCACAGGTGCCCGCCACAACACCCAGCGTTTTTTCTTTTATACTTTTTTGGTTGTAGTTGTCATTGTTTGGTGGGCCCGGGCTGGATTCGGACCCGCCAGCTCTGGTGTATGTGGCTGGCACCCTAGCCATTTGAGCTATAGGCACCGAGCCATCCTTTTCATTCTTATCATGGAACATGAATGTATTGATTTGTGTGGAGACTTAATAATTAGAAAGCATTTCCTCATCTACTAGCATCTTAGAATTTTTTAAGAGTATTTGAAGCATACTAATAGCTTTATTTTTATATTCTCTTTTTTTCTCTTTAATTACCTTAACACGGTATGTTATCTTACTGATCATTTTGTTAGGTAAAGAAAATGAAAAAAATCATATATTTTTAAATTTTGGAAATACTGTTTAATAAAAATTTATTTTTTAAAATCAAGTTTTTCTCTGGATAGAAGTTCGACTGACTGGTTTTAGTGGAATAGAAGCAAAGGAATATTACCGTAGACTATCATGTGGCTTAGGGTTGTAATGTTAAAAATTAGCTCCGATCCAGAAAGCAGCAGTGGGAATCAAATTAATTGAATTCCATAGAATTATGTGCATACCTGCGTATTTAATTTTTAAAATTTATAAAAAGTTAATAAACCCAGTTTGAAAAATCACTAAAGTTCTTTTTTTCCCGTCTCTTCAAATTTTAGGCCCACCCAAAATACTTGAGTTGTATTGCAATCAGCTGTTTTTTCTTAGCTGCCAAGACCGTTGAGGAAGATGAGGTAATCCTCTCAAGATTGGTTATGTTTCTTCTGTGAGAATTTCTCCCAGTTTATTAATGTGCTTTTGGTTTGCTAAAACCAAAATTGAAATGAGTTTCTTTGTCTCTGTTTTCCTTCGTGTTGGATAGAGAATCCCACTGCTGAAGGTCTTAGCAAGAGACAGTTTCTGCGGATGTTCCTCATCTGAAATTCTGAGAATGGAGAGGATTATTCTGGATAAGTTGAACTGGGATCTTCACACGGCAACACCACTGGATTTTCTTCACATTGTAAATATACCTGTGTCTTTTAGTTTCTTATTTAAATATTAGTCTTGTTTCAGTAATTTGAAAAATAAGTTGCCCACTCATTTATTTTGTACTGATTTTTAGGAAAAGGAAAACTATTAAAGTTAGCCAAGGAAAAATTAGTAATCAGGATATATGCCGTCACTGAAGTTAAAATGATAAACTTCAAAATTGAGTAGATTATGCCAATTTCTATGTAGAATTTCCTAGACATCTAAATAAAAATGATGTTTTTGTGATTTTCAGTTTCATGCCATTGCAGTGTCAACTAGGCCTCAGTTACTTTTCAGTTTGCCCAAACTGAGCCCGTCTCAACATTTGGCAGTCCTCACCAAGCAACTGCTTCACTGTATGGCCTGCAGCCAACTTCTACAATTTAAAGGATCCATGCTTGCTCTGGCCATGGTTAGTTTGGAAATGGAGAAACTGATTCCAGATTGGCTTCCTCTTACAATTGAACTGCTACAGAAAGCACAGGTAGGTGTCAGTCTAAGTAATAATGCTCATTTAAAATTTTTCTAGTGGAATGCATAGTTTTATAACTATTCTGGTAACCCTAAGAAAAATTTTAATCTTGTCATGGCAACTGATTCTTAGGAGTAGACAAGGGCTGGATGCGTTGGCTCACACTTGTAATCCTAGTACTTTAGGAGGCTGATGCAGGAGCATTGCTTGAGGCAGAAGTCTGAGACCAGCCTGGGCAATATAGTGAGACCTCGTCTCTACAGAAATAAAGTTAGCTGGGCTCCTGCCTGAGCCTTCCTGAGCAGGCACCTGCCAGCAGCCCAGCTAACGTCATTTCTGTAGAGACGAGGTCTCACTGTGTTGCTCAGGCTGGTCTCAGACTTTGGGCCTATAGTTCTGGCTACTTGGAAGGCTGAGGCAGGAGGATCATTTGAGTCCAGAAGTTCAAGGCTGTAGTGAGCTATGATTGTACCACTGTGCCTCATTTTGGGTGAAAAAGGAGACAAGAGTAAATGTGAGAAAAGTATATACTTAAAATTTATGATCAGCTTGGAGGCTAGATGTCACTTTTTTTCTTGTAAAATTTAGATGGTTTTAAAAAAAATTCTAGCCTTTTCCTTAAATTACTTTAAGAATTTTGAAATATATACATATTATATTATATTTTTTGCTGTTGTTGGAACAAATGACATCTGAGTGCCTCCTAATTTGGTCTCTGACTTTTCTCAAGTTAGTACAGAAAAAATTTGCTATATAAGGTGTTAGTGTCAAAAGAAACGACAGATATTGACGCATAAGTAATAAGAATGTTGTAAATAGCATGTGTATTCTGTAGTTTGGAGAACCTGTTCTCTTCTGATGAACAACACTAGAGAATCTGTTGTAATTTTTCTGATGCTAGAAGAAAGTGTTCACTGAAACTTTTTTTCTCCTTAACTGAAGGAGTATTATAAAGTGGGATTTGATTTGACAGAATCTTCATGGAAACCATATTATTCAGTTCCTCTGTAACTCCAGTTCAGGGAACTTGCGACTTTCTTGGAGCCATATGGAGCTTCTTGGTAGTGAAGAAAACTAAAAAGAACCAGTACTTTATACCACACAAACCTTAAACATTCTAGTTCACTGGTTTTCAGTTTCCTTTAGAACTAGAACCTTTCTTTGTGTCCCTTTTTCACTAACAAATTTTGTATATAAACATCTTCCAAAAATAACAGTGTGGAAGAGTAGAACTATACTTCACAGTGTGTGTTTAGGTCAGAGACATGCCAGGGTGCAGAACCCTATTTAACATGGCCTTTTCCCTTCATGGCTATTTAAACAAACATAGTTTGAAAACCACTTTTGCATTCTCTTCATATACATGTATTAATAGTTACATTCCACAAACATTTATTGAGAAATCTGCAATCTATACCAGGCGTCCTCAAACTAGGGCCCGTGGGCCACATGCAGCCTGCCTAGGACATTTACCCGGCCTGTTGGGTGTTTTTGCCGCCACTGCCTGTCCTGCTTAGCAGCCTACTTGTCCCGGGGCCCGCAGTCCGGCCCTCCAGTGGTCTGAGGGACAGTGAACTGGCCCCTTGTTTAAAAAGTTTGAGGACCCCTGATCTATACACTGAGAATATGGTGATTTTTTTTTTTTCTTAAGTCTTAGTCCCATAGTATTTGAGTTGCAATGGGCAAGACAGTGAACAACAAGTAAGGTGGCAAAACTTGGTAGAGATTTTGGGACTGGTTCTAGTGGTTCTTTTCCTCTAAAACCAACTTAGACTAATAGCCAACCTATGTGGTTCAAACATGGATGGCTGCTGGTTCTTCAGGACTCACTTCTGTCTTGGCTAAGTTTACCTGTGTCAGGTAGGAACACCAGGTCTGGTATCTTTGTAATTCGACCTGTGAGAAGGCCAGGCAGGTATCGTATATCCCTCCTGGATTTCTGGTTCTAGGTCAGGAAATTCTTGCATCTGTTTGGTGAGATTGTGGCAGAATTACTTCTGATGTGATTCCCAGTGACTTGGTCTGGGAAAGTTCAAAATACCTATAAAATACCTAAAAGTGGAAAAACGTGATCCCTGATAATTAAATGGTCAAGATAGGCTTTCTGGAGGTGATGGCAGTGAGCCCTCACTTCCAGTGGGTGATATAATTTTAAGAGGTGGAAACAGGATGAACAAGGGTGAAGTTAAGAAAGGGGGATAGACTGAAAAGCAGACACTGGCTGTATATCAGTGACAAGAGAGAAAAGTTTCTGCTGTTGTGGAGTGTCCAGCAATCAATTGCAAATACAGAATTTAAGTTCCAGAGAGATTATATTAGAAATAGTGATTGGTACATAATTTCTAAGAAGATGATAGTCCAGAAAAAGAGATGAGTTTGAAGATGTGGGGAGAGAAAAGAAGGAACAGGGTTGAGGGCACAGGGAGGACAAGTGACCAGCACAGATGAAGAACAGCCTGCTAAAAGTTAATTAACAGTCAACTTTGTGGTGTGTTTTTTCCTGGCCCAGATGGATAGCTCCCAGTTGATCCATTGTCGGGAGCTGGTGGCACAGCACCTTTCCACTCTGCAGTCTTCCTTGCCTCTAAATTCCGTTTATGTCTACCGTCCCCTCAAGCACACCTTGGTGACCTGTGACAAAGGAGTGTTTAGATTACATTCCTCCTCTGTCCCAGGCCCAAATATCTCCAAGGACAACAGCAAGCCAGAAGTGCCAGTCAGAGGTACAGCAGCCTTCTACCATCCGCGCCCAGCTGCCAGTGGGTGCAAGCACACCTCTGCTAAGCGCAAAGTGGAGGAAATGGAAGTGGATGACTTCTATGATGGAATCAAACGGCTCTATAATGAAGATAATGCTTCAGAAAATGTGGGTTCTGTGTGTGGCACTGATTTATCAAGACAAGAGGGACATGCTTCCCCTTGTCCACCTTTGCAGCCTGTTTCTGTCATGTAGTTTCAACAGTAGGACAGAAGTGCAAACAAAGGTAGACTGCTCTGGGGGTGAGAACAGGGAAACCAGGAAGGGCTGTGGAAGGGTATATACCTTATCAGGCTGATTTGAAGTGAACCGGAAAACACAAAAAAACCCTTATTTACTTGTCCAGATAATTATAATCCAACATTATTTAAGCACTTAAAGACCAAAAAAAAATATGAAAAATCCAAAAAAGATGCAACATTTTCAAAAAAAAAATAAAAGTTTCTTTCAGCTGTACTCTTTTTTTCTGCTGGAATGTAATGTAGCATGCCCCATGTTAAAAATTCACATTTGATGGTTTTTTAAAAAGTTGCAAAATTCATAGCTAGCAAACTTGCCCCCAGTGTCCTGATTTAATTTTCCTCTTGTTTTTGCCTCTCCGTTGAGTACTTAATGAATTTTGTGCATGTTGATCTATATTGACTTCCACTGACCCCCAAAATTATTTTTTAGCAATTTAACGAACAGATTAGGGCAATGTGACAGCCATGTATAATCCATGATTCAAATTCCAGTTACTCTGAAAAGGTTACTTTGGAATTGTCCAGTATGAATCAGAGGTGGTAATAGAAAAAGGTCTCATATTACCACGTTGATTTTTGTGTTTGTCTCATTTCAATTTCCACACTTTATAAACAATTACTGTTTTTATTTTTGTCTGTCTTAAAATGAAGTCTTTAAAAGTGGCATGTAATTAGGGTCTTCTCAGATTTCTTGAATGCATTTTTGACATTTGTATAAAAGAATTTGTGATAAAGTTAATATCCAGGTGCTCACCAAAGAAACATATGTAACCACTAAAATTAGATTTTTGTAACTGCTCAGTTTTCACTCATTTATAATCAGTGGGAGGGACTGTCTAGATGTTGGGGAAGCTCCATGATTTGAGTCTATAACATGTAAAAACTGAACTTAGTACCCTAGTTTTATGTTAAATGGCTAGAATTTTCTCGATAAAAGTTATTCCCCTCGCCTCCTTACCTTTATTTCTCTTAATTGACTTCTGAATCCCGAGCTCCCTTTGCAGTCTGGATAAGGTATTACAGTCAGATCATGTACCGATGATCAAAGCCTCTGGTAGCAATAAAAAGTTGTCCTAACCTTTGTTTCTGTAACTTTTTTCTGCTGTGGAGAGGTGCGAGTTCCTGACTGCTTAGGCCCTACCATTTCAACTAAGGGAAACAGTAGAAATCCTAAGAATATGCTTACTGAAAATAAAACATAAAAGAGATTGGAATGTGATTGAGAAATGTAGATTTTAGACATACGAACAATTTTTCTTTTATGATTATTTTATGGTGGGGAAATTAAGTCCCATTCATTTACAGATACTATGTGTATGAACACACAAGTTGTAAATTTCCTGGCACGTATCTGAAAAGGGTACTTTGGAATTGTCCAGTATGAATCAGAGGTGTTAACAGAAAAAGGGCTTCATGGGACTGGGTTAGGGGAGGCTGGAACCCACTGACTTTGTCAAGCTAAGCAGAGCAAGCGTGTTCTCCAGTCAACATCTGACTTTTGAAATTCTTGTAGTAGGGCTGCCTGTTTTATGACCTGACACTCCAAATAAAGGGGAAGCATTTATTCATCTGTAAATATGAGGAATGGAAGAGGAAAAAACAGAATGAAACTACAGTAGCACCTCCATAGTTGACCACCTCCCTACCCTGACCATCTCCTTAAGTTGGCCTAATTTTCAGATATGTAATAACTGAATTTAGTACCCTAGTTTTATGTTAAACTGTTAGGATTTTCTTGATAAAAGTTATTCCCCTTACCTCCTCAGCCTACAGTCCCGTGGGTGGTTGACTTACAGAGGTTCTATGTATTTTTTGTGAAGATAGCAAGGGATTGGCTTCATAGATAAATATAAAATCTTGATCTTAGTTGTAAATTGTGGGAGCGCCAGGAAATTTACAACTTATATGTTCATACACAAAGTATCTGTAAACGAATGGGACTTAATTTCCCCACCTCTCGCCCATTTAACAGATGAGGACATAGAAAGTTTGGGATAAAATTGAAGCTACATTCAGATTATTTCTTTTGGTTTTTTGATTTTGAGACAGTCTGTAGCTCATCCTGTCGCCCTGGATAACACGCCAACAGAGTCTTACTCCATCACTTACTGTCACCCTGGGGATCATGCCATGGCACCACAGCTCATATCAACCTCAGACACGGGCTCAAGTCATCTGCTTGACTCAGCCTTTCGAATAGCTGGGACTACTGGCGCCTACCACAATGCCCAGCTATTTTTTAGAGACAGGGTCTTGCCCTTGTTCAGGCTGGTCTCAAACTCATGAGCTCAAGCAATCCACATGCCTCGACCTCCCAGAGTGTTAGGAATACAGGCATGAGCCACCATGCCCAGCCTCTCAGACTGGTCTTGAACTCCTGCGCTCAAGTAGTCCATCCTCCTTGGCCTCACAGAATGCCAGGATTACAGTCATGAGCCACCACACCTGGCAGAATATTTGTAGTCTAATAGCTGCAAATTGAGCAGAATTAGAGGAGGATTTTTAGGCTGGGCACAATGGTTCATGCCTGTAATCCCAGCACTCTGGGAGGCTGAGGTGGGTGGATTGCTTAACTCAGGAGTTTAAGACCATCCTGAGCAAGAGGGAGACCCTGTCTATAAAGTAAAATTTACTTTATGTGTAAATAAAGTAAAGACCTGTGATGTGTAGCAGGCACCTATAGTCCTAGCTAGTTGGGAGGCTGAGGCAAGAGGATCACTAGAACCCAAGATTTTGAGGTTGCTGTAGCTATGATGCTGTGCCATGTTACTACCCAGGGCAACAAAGAGAGACTTGTCTCTGAAAAAAAAAAAAAAAAAGGAATAGAATTTTTATTGTTTCATCTTAAGGTTTTCTAATATTAAGAATTGATGGTAAGTTACTTTGGAATGTAACATTGTTTTCATGGGACACAGAATCAAGTGAAATGCTGAGCTGCTGGCTGTTAGGCCTCAGCTTATTGAACCCACAGTCGGCTTAGTTGATAGTGCTGGGGACTGAGCCTCCTGCCACAGCTGCAGGGATCAGAGCTCCCTTCCTCACCACCTACTCTGGGCTCTTGGAGGACTTTGGGGTGAAGTAGCACAATAAATTAAGAACATTCTTGGTGTTAATTCCCATTTTACCTGAAACTATTCTCAGCCTGTCCCAAATTACTTGTGTTAAATTTTGATACAACATCACAAACTCTTCCAAAATTTGGAAACTTGAGCTTTATATATCATATTTGGTGCCTCCTGGTGGCTAAAAGGCCTATTTACCATCAGATGAAGCCTCTGGAAAAGCAAGGGCATATACTTGATGAGCCTACAGTAGTTACTCTAACCCTTCATTCAAACAGGAAAAGAATGGAAAGAACATGCTCTACCTAGTTACTGATAGGTTAGAGTAGGAAAAGTAAATATTTACCCATTCTCTACAAGATCGATAAGATTTTCTCTGCAGACAGATAATGTTACTGCGTGGGGAGGAGGAGGGCAGAGAGCTGCACAGAGGAGTGCTCTCAAACGCCAAGACAAGCTCAGAAGTGCTCCTAACACTGCGTCTGGCTTTGAAGGAAGCTCAAAAGTAGCTGGCTCTTCACTCAGCCGAGCTGGTGAGAATCAAAGCCCACGTCGCTGCTGCTGAAGGATTTCAGACCTTGGTGTTGGTGCCCCCAGGAAGTGCTTGTCTTGGGTGCTGTTTGAGCCAACCATTTCTGTGAGTCCTCTGTACTCTTTTCGTATCTGGATTCTCAAGCTTTCTAATTTACTCACTTGGCGTTTCCTGAAGCAAGAAGGCGAGATGTGCTTGAGTGTTACTGCCCAAGGTAGTCTTTCACTGGAGAAGAAAATGTGCTGAAGCTGCTGATGCTCAGCCACCATCGTGGGGAAGACTATTCCCCCAAAGACCGTCTAAAAAGACCATCCTTTTTTTTGAGGGAGTCTCACTTTGTCGCCCTAGGTAGAGTGCCGTGGCATCATGAAGATCACAGCAACCTCAAACTCTTGGGCTCAAGTGATTCTCTTGCCTCAGTCTCCCAAGCAGCTGGGACTACAGGTGCCCGCCACAATGCCCGGCTAGTTTTAGAGACAGGTTCTCACTCTAGTTTAGGCTGCTCTCAAACTCC
>CAUYQV010029367.1:0-15040 GCA_963574575.1 Galagoides demidoff | reverse complement strand
CCCTGGCCAAAAGGGCTCAGTTAGACAAAAACAGCCTGAAGAGTCACCAACAACTTCATGGCTCTTGCATCATGATAATGCACCAGCTCACATGACACTATCTGTGAGGCATTTTTTAGCCAGTAAACAAATAACTGTATTGGACCACCCTCCCTACTCACCTGATCTGGCCCCCAGTTACTTTTTTCTTTTCCCAAAGGCAAAGAAAACATTGAAAGGAAAACATTTTTATGACATTCAAGCTATCAAGGGTAATATGACAACAGCTCTGATGGGCATTACAGAAAAAGAACTCCAAAATTGCTCTGAAGGGTAGACAAGGCACTGGCATCAGGGCATGGCTTCCCCAGGGGAGTACCCTGAAGTTAACATTAGTGATACTCAGCAATGAAGTACGTAGGACGGGTTCACAAACTTAGTTATCAGAGCTCATACTTCCCACTCCTTGCCCTGCCTGGTTCAGCTCTCTCATACCTCCTGTATTTACATGTATCTGATCCGTGACAAGCAATTTTCTTGAACCCACAGTTACAGTACTTAGTCTCTAGCAGTCCCTGGTACTTATTTCTCCTATAATCATTTGGCAAAAATATTCAAACTATTTAACAACCAGCAGGGCACCAGCTATCCCAAACAGATGTCAGCCTAAAGACAGGCGCAGGGCTACCTGTGTTTACCAGTTGAATGTCACCCTTGCCTAAAAGCAGAGCATTTTTAGAAAAGCTGAGAAGGATGAACTTGCCCAACTACCTCATTTTTTCAGATTAAGAAGTTTAAAGATTGAGAGTAACATCCTTCCAAATGGCACACCATCAGTTACTGCCTAGGCCAAAATAAAATCTCCTGCATTTTGATGACTGAGTGATAAGTTCGTAAATTAGCAACGTACTCTGCATTTCTAAAAGAACTCAAAGTGGCTTCTTGAACACAATCACCACCACTATAACATGGGCATTTCAGATGGTTTCAAACAAGCAACTGAAGGTTCATGAATACCTATTTAATAGCTCCAGTCCTGATATTTGTCCCGCCTCTCTGTCCTTTGCACCTCATCGTTCACTGCCAGCATTTTACCAGAGGAGAACAGTGCATCTCAAACTGCATACAAATCACTTGGGGATCATCCTTGTTACAATACAGCCCAATCCAGTAGGGCTGAGGAGAGGGTGAGGACTCTACATTTTTTTAACAAGCTCCCAGGTGATGCCAATGCTGCTGGCCAGCAGGTCACACTTTAAGGACCTAAACAACATTGTAAGAGAGTTACTTCCCACAAGAGCTTTCCTAAATTTAAAAGAAAAAAAATAATTAGATGGTTCAATAATTACCCAAATTAAGACAATCTCTCAAATCTCTATTTCTGAGCACTGACCTCTAACCAGTAAGAGGTAGCTTCTTCTGCGGTGTTGGGAAATGGAATTATCCTTAGCAGGAAAAAAAAACTATTATCTAAACATACCTACTTAGGTGTCATTATCTTTTATACTTTACTAAAAGTAATGATGGCGCTTACAAGAAAACCTAATTTAAATGGATGCTGCATTTTTCTCATGTCTATGAATTTGTGAGATTATATTTCTAATGACTCTTCACACTGCTTTCTAAAAACAACTCTACCACCAAGTGGACAATCCAAAAATTAGTTTACATGATACAAGGCTCAGCTTTTTCCAAATCCATTCTCCAACTTCACAGGTTGGGGAAGGGCAATTGATTCTGGGCTAATTAATAGAGTCCCAGCAGGACTCACTACTTGAGGATAGATAATCTCAAAAGATAAGTCATAGTAAACAGTCACTTTCCAGTATCATTGAAATGATGGCATCTGAACAGAACTGACACTGCTGATCATGGATGGAGAACAGCAGGTAAATATTTCCTTCATGGACACCAATGACAAGAATACAGGGCTAAAGCAGTTATCTAACATACGAACTCATGCCAGATACTAATTCATAGCCACAGACTTGAATAAAGAAAGTAACATGGTTTATCACTTTTATCTTGGGTTTTGATAATTTTATGCCTACTTCAAAAACAGAGAAACAGAAGCAAGCAACATTCTACAAAAGTATAACACAGTCAGAGCACCAATGCTCTCCCACTGTGCAGAGCGTGTTAGCCCCACCCCTTACCTCTGACCCAGGCATGTAATTTATTGTGGCCAGTGGGATGTTAGCAGGTGTGAGACCAGCAGACACTTGGAAAGAGCTTGCTCTACAGAGTTTATTAGCTCTTGCAGCTCTGCTATTACCATGAGAACATGCCCTGGCTACCCTTCTGGGGAGTGACAGGAACTAGGAGCAGAATAAGCTGCCCTAGCAGCCCCAGACAACAGCCAACTGACCCCTGAACTTGTAGCAAACCTAACCAAGATCAACTGAGTTGGTTAAGTGACTCTCCACTGAACACTGGCACTTCGGCTGTCAAATTAATTTTTATGCCATTAAAGGCTTTCTGATTATTTGTTATGCAGCATCACTGTGGAAATAGATAGCTGATACAGGAAGGTCGGATACAATGTTTCAATGATCAAATGAATGGTGTTGATGATGTGTGGTTAGTGGTGTTGTGATGCCTAACAAACTGCGTGGGCATTTCTGCCCTTTGATGAATGGGGAAAGAATCAGGCAAGACCAGCAGCTTGACACCTACAAAGCTGACTCTAGAAACAGAAGTACATTCAGTGCTATAATCCCCCTTCCTACATAAAAGTCAAAGGATTTAATTGCCTCATCCAAGTAAAAGGCTAGCTGATCTGCCTTCACAATTTGTTGTACTAGCCTCTAAGGGAATCTTTCATGTGTTACCTTGATTGGGTACCTCAAAAGACAGAGAATGAGAACTTCACTGAGCTAACAGGAATGGGTTATATAATTATTTTTGTGCTTACTGAAGAATAAATATTTGGAACTGAGACAGAATTCAATCTGAAGCTTGCTTTCAATTATAAAGTATCTCCAGGTAGAAAGGTTACAGCAAAGGAGACACAGCTTTCACCCACCTCTACCTATCAGAAGTATCAATATTTACCGAAAGAACCTGCTTGTTGAGAATGGACAAATTGGCTTTGGTCAGTTTGCAATACAGAATAATTTATATCCAGTACAACAGGAACTGTATCTTATTAATGCTAAGACCTTAAAAATGATAAATTTGTTGAAATAAATTGTATTGAACCCATTATCAACTCCTTTAATTTTAAAGGTAAGGAGCTAAACTCCAGGAAAGGTAAGGGAAATCCTCAAACTCACATTAGAAATTTAATAGTAGATTTGGGTCTCACGTCAAGTTTCCTTAACAAGTAAATAGTTATTTGCCCTCTGTCAATTGATTGTTTCATTCATTTTCTTGGTCTTTTCAAAGAGCCAATATTTAGTTTAGTTTTGCTGATTTTCTGTATTGCTTTTCTATTCTTTATTTCATTATTGTCATTCTAATCTATTTTTTCTTTTTGCTTGTGTTAGGTTTTGTTTGTTCTTACTTTCCTACTTTAAGATGGAAGATTACTTTTTAGATTGGAGATCCTTAAAAAAAAAAAAAGCCTCATTGACATTTAATCCACATACCAATTCACCATTTAAAGTATACAATTCATGCCCAGCTACACATACACCATGGTTGGCGGGTTCAAATCTGGTCCAGGCCTGCTAAACAACAATGACAACTGCAAGCAAAAAATAGCCAGGCATTGTAGTGGGTGCCTGTAGTCCCAGCTATTTGGGAGGCTGAGAGAATCGCTTAAACCCAATAGTTTGAGGTTGCTGTGAGCTGTGACATCACAGCACTCTATTGACAGTGACATAGGAAGACTCCATCTCAAAAAAAAAAGAAAGAAAGAAAGAATACAATTCAGTTGTAGGAGATCCGTTCACCCGGGGGGCATGCTGAATACCCTCACATTTTACACATTGGGTGAGAGCCCACCAAGTGCCTTCCCTCCTCCTACAGATTGAACTTTACCTTGAAAGTGAGAAAATATAACCTAAAAATTTATACCTTCATATTAATTGGAAATAAAAAAAGAAAATTTAAAGAATAATAATAAAGTATACAATCAGTGGTTTTAGTTCACAGGTTTAATTCACAGATATGTGTAACTATTAGCACAGTCAACTTTAGAACATTTTTTCACCCCAGAAGAACCCATATCCTTTTGTTATAACCCTCCTATTCTGGCATCACACCTGCAGCCCTAAACAATCACTATCCTTTCATATATGTCCCTATTCTGGATTTTCTTAATAACAGAATTATACATATGTGGACTTTTGTGACTGGCTTCTTTTACTCAGCATATTTTCAAGATTCCACCAAGTTGTAGCACTTCACGCCTTTTGATGTTTAAATAATATACCACATGAATATACCACATTTTGTATTTCTATTTGTCAGTTGATAGGCATTTGGGTTGTTTCTACCTTTTAGCGCCTATGCATAACACTATAAAAAAATTACATATAAGAAAAAACTCTGAGCAAAAAGAATAAAGCTGGAGGCATCATACTACCTGAATTCAAAACATACTACAAAGCTGCATGCTACTGGCATTAAAAACAGACACGTTTGCCATGAAACAGAATAGAGAACCTAGAAATCAATCCACATATTTATAGCCAACTGATTTTTGACAGAGCCACCAAGAACATACAATGGGGAAAAATAGGCTGTATAATAAATCAGGCTGAAAAACTGCAGATTCATATACAGAAGAAGGAAACTAAACACCTATTTCTCCCCATGTATAAAAATCAACTCAAATTTGATTTAATACTTAAATATAAGACCCAAAACTATGAAACTACTAGAAAAAAACATAGAGGAAACACTTCAGGACATTGATCTCGGCAGATTTATAGATAAGACCTCACAAGCATAGGTAACAAAAATAGAAAATGGGATTATATTAGCCTAAAAAGCTCTTCACAGCAAACAAAATAATTAACAGAGTGAAGAGACAACCTGCAGGGAGAGAGAAAATATTTGTCAACTATTCATCAGAGGGGACGAACACCCAGAATACACTACATACAAGGAATTCACACATCTCAACAGCAAACAATAACCAAAAAATCCACTTTAAAAATAGGCAAAGGATCTCAATAGACAGTTCTCAAAAGAAGATGTGCAAATAACCAATAAGTATATGAAAAAACGCTCAACATCACTGATCATTAGGAAAATGCAAATTAAAATCACAATGAGGTATCATCTCACCCCAGGTAGAATGGCTATTATCAAAAAGATTTTTAAAATAGCATATGTTGGTGACGATGTGGATTATTAGTGAGAATGTAAACTAATATAGCACATGGAAAAACAGTGCAAAGCTTCCTCAAAAAGCTAAAAAGAACTATCATATGATACAGCAATCTCACCACTGGGCATTTATCCAAAAGAAAGGAAATCATATCAAAGGGGCACCGGTACTCCCATGTTCATTAGAACACTATTCACAATAATGCATGTGAATCAACCTAAGTGCCCGTTAACAGATGAATGGGTAAAGAAAATGTGGCATATATACACAATGGAATACTTTTTAGCCACAAAAAGGAATGAAGTCCTATCCTTGAAAGCAACATTAATGAGCCTGGAGGACATTATGTTAAATGAAATAAGCCAGACACAAAAAGGTAAATATCTCATAGTCTCACTCACATGTGTAAGACAAAAAAGAGTCGATCTCATAGAAGCAGAGAGTAGAAGGAACAGTGGTTACTAGAGACTGGGAAAGTGAGGGAGACAGGAATAAGGACAGCTTGGTTAAAAGACACAAAATACCAGCCAGACAGGAGGAATAAAGTGCTAGTGTTCTATAGCACGGTGAGGTGACTACAGTTAACAAAGATTTATTGTGTCATTTTCAAACAGCTAGAAGAGAGGAGTTTGAATCTTCCCAACACGAAGAAATGATAAATGTTTGAGGTGGCAAATATGTTGATCATCCTCATTTGAACATTACACATTGTATGCATGTATCAAAATCTCACACTGAACCCCGTAAATATGTACAATCGTGTGTACATTTAAAATAGTAATTTAAAATGTGTGTGCAAGTCTTTCTGTGGACATATATTTTCATCTCTCTTGGGTGTATGCCTAGGAGTGAAACTGCTGGATCATATGGTAACTCTGTTTAATGATTTGAGGGCCTGCCAGATGGCTCCCCCAAAGCAGCAGCACCCAACAGCAGTGTTTAAGGGTTCTGATTTCTCCACATCTTCACCGACACTTATTTTCTGATTTTGTGATTTAAGTCATCTTAGTGGATGTGAAGTGGAATCTTACTGTGGCTTTGATTTGCATTTCCCTGATAACTAATGATGTTGAGGATCTCTGCATGTGTAATTGGACAGTTGTAAATCTTCCTTAGATACATAACTATTTAGGTCCCACCTATTTCTTAATTGGGTCATTTGTGTTCTTGTTACTTAATTGTGAGGGTTCTTACATAGTCTGTTGCAAGTCCCTTATCAGCTATATGACTTGCAAATATTTCCACCCATTTTGTGGGCTACCTTGGCACTCCTTGCTGGTGTCTTTTGAAGCACAAAGGTTTTAAACTTTGATGAAGTTCAGTTTATCTATCTTTTCTTTTTTCTGTGTGCTTTTAGGTGCTTTTCTATTTGTTCTTGTAGGAGTCATGTTTTCATTTTCTTATAAGTTTTATCATGCAAGAACAGAATAGCCTAGATTCTAACTAATAAGACATGCATTTCATATTCTTTCTTTGAATGTGAAATATATCTAATATTCTAAGAAAAGCTAAAATTGCTATGTTTTCCAGTTTTTATTTCAAAATATTAAGGGGATACAAATGTTTTAGGTTACATGGGTCATTTTTGTACTGCTTGAATCCCAGCTATAGGTGTCCCCATCACCCAGTGTCCGTGGCATCTGTTAAGTAGATTTTGCCCCTCTCCCTTTCCCCCCTACCTCCAGTTGAATTCCGATGAATTTTACTTCACTCTGTGTACATGTGTGCTCATCAGTTAGGTCCAATTTAATAGTATATGTGGTGGTGCTTTTTCCATTAAGATGGTTCCCTTAGAAGAATGGTCTCTAGTTGCATCCACATTCTTGCGAAAGGTATTAATTCAGCTTTTTCATGGCTCAGTAGTACTCAATGATATACTACATTTTATTAATCAACTCATGAATTGATGGGCAGTTGGGTTGATTCCACATCTTTGCAATGGTGAATTGTGTTGCAATAAACATTTCAGTGCAGGTGTCTTTTAGATGCAAAGTCTTCTTTTCCTTTGGGCAAATACCCAATAGTGAGATGGCTATATTGTATGGCTTTGCTTTCCTTACTTGTGCTTTTGGCATATCTAAGAGTCGTTTGCCAGCTACAAGGTTGTGAATATGTATCCCATGTTTTCTTCTTAGACTCCTGGCTATTACATTTAGGTTTCTCACCTATCTTGAGTTAATTTTGCATGTGACTATGCAGTACTCCCAGCATAATTTGTTGGAAAGAATATTCTTTCACAGTGGATGTTCTTAGCACCCTAGTCAAAAAATCAGTTGACTATAAATGTAGAATTGATGCCTGGACTCTCAATTTCACGCCACTGATCTATCTGTCTACCCTTATGCCATAAGGATTAACATTGCTTTGTACTAGGTTTTGAAACAGGGAAGTATGATGTTGTACTTTTTTCTTCCTTTTTAGGATTTTTTTTTTTTTTTTACTATTCTGTGTCTCCTACTGTTTTAGACTTAGCTTGTCAATTTCCATAAAGAAGTCAACTGGGATTCTAATAGGTATCATACCACATCTGTAGATCCATGTGGGGAGTACTGTCATCTTAACAATGCTAAGTCTTCCAATCCATGAACATGAGGTGCTCTATTTATTTAGATCTTATTTAATTTCTTTCATTAATATTTTATAGTTTTATAAACTATAAGGTTTGTACTTCTTTTGTTAAATTTATTCCTAAACTTTGTATCCTTTTTGAAAATATTGTGAATGAAATTATTTCCTTAGATTCCTTTTTGGATTGTTCATTGCGAGTGTATAACAATATAACTGATCTCTTTATATTCACCTTTGCATAATCTTGTATCCTGCAACCTGCTAAAATCATTTCTTAGTTCAACGGGTTTTTAATGGATTCTTTAGGGTTTTCTATAAATTCTACAGAATCATTAATTGACTGTCAGAATTTGTATTTAGAATTTAGATTTCTATAAATTTCCCTCTAAGTATTGTTTTAGCTGCATCCTCTATTTTGGCATGTTATGTTTTCATTTTTATTCATTCCAACATATGAGTGAATTTCTTTTATGATTTCTTCTTTGACCCACTGATTATTTAGGAGTAGTATGTTGTTTAATTTGAACCAATGTTGAATTTCCAAAATTTCCTCTGTTATTGATTTCAAACGTCATTGAATTGTGGTTAGAAAACACATTTTGTAATGCTTTCATTCTTTTAAATTCATTCAGGCTGTGCTTATAGTCCAATACATGGCCTATCTGGTACAATGTTCTATGGTCACATGAAAAGACTATTTATTTTACTATTTAAAAGCCCTATAGTTTCTATTAGGCCTTGTTGGTTTATCATGTTATCCAAGCCTTCTATCTCTTTGTTGATTTTTTTCCTAGTTATACTCTCCAATGTTGAAAGTGGAGTCCCAACTATTACTTTTAAATTTTCAATCTTTTTCTTCAATTCTGTGAATTTTTAATTCACATATGTAGAACTCTGTTGTTAGGTACATATATGTACATAAGTTTGTCTTCCTGATGAATTGACCATTTCATCATTTTAAATGTCTGCCTTAAAGTTTATTTGTCTCATATTAGTATAACTACTACATCTCTCTGATTACTTTTGCATGACATATCTTTTTATATCTTTTCAGTTTCAACTTATGTGTGTCTTTGAATCTAAAACAAGTATCAGAGATAGCACATGGTTGGATTTTTTTTTATTCATTCTGCCAATCTCTGCTTTTAAATAGATGGCATAATACATTTACACATAGCATTTAATTACTGATAAGGGAGAGTTTATGCCTACCATTTTGCTACTTATTTTCTAAATGTCTTTTCTGTTCCTCAAATCTTCTAACACTGCCTTCTTTTGTGTTAAATAGACATTTTCTTGTATATCATTTTAATTCCCTTGTCAATTTCTTTATTATATTTTTTTTTAGGTTTTCCTTTTATTGAGACAGAGCCTTAAGCTGTCACCCTGGGTAGAGTGCTGTAGCATCACAGCTAACATCAACTTCAAACTCTTGGGCTTAAGTAATTCTTTTGCCTCAGCTTCCCATGTAGCTGGGACTACAGGTGCCCGCCATAATGCCCTGGCTATGTTTTTTCTTTTGGGGGGTTTTCTTGTTTGTTTTTTTGCCAATTGCCCTCGGGGTTACCATTAACATCTTAGACTATAACAATGTGGTTCTCATTAGTACCAACTTAATTTCAATAGTACACAAAAACCTTGCTCAAAATAGCTGCATTTCCTATCATTCCTCTTTGCTGCTGTTATCACAAATTACGTCTTTATACATTGTGTGCTTATCAACACAGGTTTTTAGTTATTACCTTAAGTAGTATTATTTTAATTCAGAAGAAAAGGGAGTAACAGTAAACAACAAATGCATTTTTACTCCATTTTATATTTACCTATCTATGTAGTTACTTTATCAATGCTCTTTATTTCTTCCTGTAGACTTGAGTTATTGTACATTATCCTTTCATTTCAACCTGAAGGACTCTGTCTTAGTTATTTCAAATTGCTATAATAAAAATACCATATCCTGGGTAGTTTAAACAAACATTTATTTCTCACAGCTCTAGAAGTGAGGAAGTTCAAGATCAAAGCACTAGCACATGTGGTGAAGAGGGCCCTCTTCCTGGTTTACAGACCATCATCTACTCATTGTAGCTTCACATAGAGAGAGAGGAAGCAAGCTCTGTTGAGTTTTTTCTAAGGGCACTAATCTTATCATTAGGGGTCCATCTTCATGATCTAATTATCTCCCAAAGACCTCCTCTCCAAATACCATCACACTGGGGAATAGGGTTTTAATATATGAATTTTGTGGGGACTCAACTTTCATCCTTGACCACCCCCCTCAAAAAAGGTCATGTTCTTCTCACATGCCAAATCCATTCACTCTATCTAAACAGGCCCCAAACTCTAAAGTCCAAAGTCTCATCCACATAGTTCAGTGGGTCTCAACCTGTGGGTTGCGACCCCTTTGGGGGTCCAATGACCCTTTCACAGGGGTTGCCTTAGACCATTGGAAAACACATATTTCCAATGGTCTTAGGAACTGAGACACTGCTCCTCTATCCATCTCCAGGCAGGTCTGCCCACATGCAGATACACCCACATATGAGTACCTGGGGTGATGACATCATCACACCAACTCCATCACATACACCCCGTACAAATACAGGGGTATATGACAGGGTTGGCACTGTAATGTACTTATGCAAACCAGTCACACATGTGTAGAGAGCAGCCACTGTGTAGAGAGCGGCCACTGTGTAGAGAGCAGCTGCTGTGTAGAAAGCAGCTACTCTGTTAAAAGCAGCTACTGTGTTGAAAGCAGCAGTATTGGAGGTAAAATGGTACTTCATGAATTATAATTACTGGGTAAATGTAAAATCATGTACTATAAAATCATCAACTACTGCCAAAAAAAAATATTTGTACCATGGGAACTTAATCTGGATGCTGATGGGTCTTTTTATAGTCAACTGTGGTTGATGTGAATACTGCCCCCTTGTGATAATAACAGGTAGGTAAAAAAAAAACCAGAAAATGGTAAATCATAGGAAATTTTAATAAACATTGCTGAACTATGCCATGTATCATCTTTTGTATTATTAAAGCTATTGTTATATAATATTTTAATTAAGAAAAGAGAAGAACATTAAGAAAAGAAAATATAATAAGGATTTGTTACAGTATGGTTTTACCTCAAAAATTACAACAAAGGAGGCAGAGCAAGATGGCGGAGGGGATGCATCTCTGGATCAATTATCCTCGTGGTTTCAGCTGAGAGTGAGGGGGCTGGATCTTTCCCTACATGGAGTGTTGGCAGAGACAGGCAACACAGGGTGTGCAGCAAAGAGGTGGATTCCTGGACTGGAATTAACCCAGAACTGCAGTATCTGCCAGAGAAACTCAGTGCCACAGTTGAAGCTGCGCCAGCCCCATGACCTGAGGAGGCAGCAACCAACCCCTCCCCCATGGAGGACTACTATTCCCAATTCGTGAGGAGCTTGGGTGTTTTGTTGAGAGTATGGTGAGGTGTGGACTCCTGAGCAGAATTTGGCAACCAGAAAGGGGAGCCATTTGGACCCCATTTGGAGTGTCAGGGGTCTAGGTAGCCAGACAGAAAATTGAGGGGAAAGAATCCCACTTAGGAAACAAACACTTTGTAATTTTAGAAAAGTCTTTGTGGTGCTGCACTGAAGCGGCGAGCAACAGCGGCAAGCAACCTCTCCCCTAAAGAGACTGAAATGTCTTTTGTGCTGGGTGCAGAATCCGCGGGCATCAGAGGCAACCAGCCCCTCCCTCATGGAGACTGACTGAAAAGTCTGTGTGGAGGCACTAAAGTGGCCCTCACCAGTGGCAACCAGCCCCTTCCCCATGGAAGATTACAATTTCCAGTAGGAGGGGAAACTAGGAGTTGAGTGGAAAATCTGGTAAAACGTGGACTCCTATGCCAAATTTGGAGGGCAGATGAGGGTGCTGTCTGGAGAGCACTGGGGCAGAGGCTGGGGCAGTCAGTCAGGAAGCAGACATTTTGTGAAACTTGAAAAATGGCATCTCCATAGCACCTCTTCCTATGGGCCAGGTAAGGTGAGCTGAATCTCACCTGCAGGCCGTCAACCTGCACCTGACGCTGGTTTAAGACACCCCACACTTTACGGGAACTGTTGTAGGGAGAATTTGTGCAACCTGCCAGCAAAGAGTCCTTTCTTATTTTTTTTTTTTTTTAAATCCATGGCACCAACATTCCCATGGAGTCTAAGCGCCTAACGGGTAGCCAGGCAACCATCAATAAAAAATCAGTGTAAACCAAGAAACAGGTATATGCCTGGGAACCACTCATGGTGCCACCTGCTGTCTAGAAAGTATACTGCAACATAAATATATTCCCACTAAAGTTGATCCCTACATCATACGTATAGTTGTATGTTTGTATATATACATAAGAATAGTATTTTTCTTGGTGGTGCCCCCTTTTTTTTTCTTTGTCCATCCTTTTCTTGTACAAGTTGTTAAGGTTTTTTTTATTTTTTATTTTATTATTAATACTATTTTTCCTTTTATCTTCTCTCTTCCTCTCCTTCCCTTCTTATGGTTGCTGAGAGTACCTACATCAGACTAATAGAGTTTTTTTTTCCTTTTTTTTTTTATCATTTTTTGATTACCACTTTTATTGTTTGTTTGTTTTTTCTTTGTTTGTTTACTCCTTTCTGATTGTCTCTGCATCTGTGTGCTTGTGTGTCTGGTAGCATTTTTGTCTGTTTATTTGTTCATTTGGTTTCAGTGTGTTTTGTACTTTGCTAAATCCACAGGTTGCCTATTTTCCCTAACTCCAATTTTCATATTCAAGGGGAATAGAGGATGAGGACTGACTGGAGCCAGTTTTCAACAAAAACTCCAGTCCAGGAGGAGAGATAATGGCCAGAAAGAACCCAACGATGCTGAAGGAGGAGAGCCAAGCTGAGAGAAGAGATAGATAAATGCACATCTTCCCCACTGAGGCAAGCCATGACTCTGAGGAAACAATTCCAGGTCTAGATTAACCTCAGGTAGAACATTCTCCAGCTGCCATTGAGTGCCTGACAGACAGAATTCAGCTCCCTCTCCTGGCTGGCAATAAAGAGTGGCAACCGAGTGGAGGAGGCATTGACTTTACTTTGACTCTGGCAGACATAAAGCCCTGCCACACTCGCTTATTGGACAACTGGGTCACAGCACTGTGGGGTTACCAGTGACTGGGTGTGACAAAGGTGCAAGGTGGGGAAGGAGGCATCAACCTTCCCAGACCAATTTATTTGATCAGTTGGTCCTTCTAACCTCACGGAGCACTAGAGCAAGTCATACCTGAGCTTCCAGCAGACCCCTGATGTCTACTTACCAGAGACCTTTTGAAGTCCCCCATCTGAGACCAGTGCTGACTGGGATAATTGATTTGGATCTCTTGAACTGGGCCAATCACCCGAGGACTATCCAAAGTGGTATCCTCGGTGTGCGGTTGTGGGAAGGTGTGATTTTCCTTTCCCAATTGTTGTCTGTGGGGGACAAGTGACTTAATTGCTGGTATTTCTCCACAGCTGAGACTTCAAGCCATAGTAACTGATTTACTAGGGTAGAACAGAGAACAGCTAAAAACAAGACAGAGAAACTTCACCCTGCCACACTAAGAAGGTCCCCAGTTTCTCGGGCCATAGCACTGTACAGGTCCTTGGCAAAGCTCTAGGGGAAAAGGTACAGACACCAGTCCCAGTCTTTTGGCAAAGGGCTAGCTAACCACTACTCCTGGAGCCCCCAACCCAACTCCTCCTTATCTGCTCACCTAGCCAAACAGTGTAAATTCAGCATGGGGCAGAATCAGCAGAAAAACTCCAGTAACATGAATAACCAGAGTAGATCAACCCCCCCAAGGAAGGACATGGCAGATGTAACTGAAGACCCAATCCATAAACAGATGGCTGAGATGTCAGAAATCAAGTTCAGAGTCTGGATAGCAAATAAGATCAACAGAATGGAGGAAAGAAGGGAATCATAATTCCAAATTATTCAAAAAATGTATCAAGAATTCAACAATTTCAAAGATAAAATGACCAAAGATTTAGATACATTGAGGCAAGAGTTTGCAGCCCTCAAAGATCTAAAAAATACAGTAGAATCCCTCACTAACAGAATGGAGCAGGCAGAAGAAAGGATCTCTGACATTGAACACAAAGCTGTTGAACTCACCCAAGAGCTCAAAGAGGAAGAGAAATGGTGAGCAAAAATGGATCATTCTCTCAGAGAGCTCTGGGATAATTCAAAGAAAATTAATATTCACTTTATAGGAATCCCTGAAGGCAACGAAGTTGCTTCACAAAACACAGAGGCTCTTCTTCATGAAATTATAAAAGAGAACTTCCCACATATCCCAAGAGATTCTAAAATTCAGATAGCAGATAGCAGAACCCCAGCATGATTCAACCCGAACAAGACTTTCCCCAAGCACATCATAATCAACTTCACCAAAGCTAATATGAAATAGAAAATTCTGAAAGCAGTTAGACATAAGAAAACCATAACCTACAAGGGGAAGAATATTAAAATGACTGCAGGTCTCTCTGCTTAAACCTTTCAGGCTATAACAGGATGGTCATCAACTTTTAATCTTCTAAAACAAAATAACTTTCAACCCAGGACCCTGTATCCAGCTAAACAGAGTTTCATTTATGATGGAGAAATTAAATACTTTAATGACATTCACATGTTGAAGAAATTTGCCATAACTAAACCAGCTCTCCAGGATATTCTCAGACCTATCTTCCATAATGACCAGCACAATCCTCCACCACAGAAGTAAAATCCTTCAGAAACTTTTGATGAAATTCCAACTTCCACAGTGGCGGAGGATTAAACATGTCCACTTGACTTTCAAAAAACTCAATACACAAAATTTTATCAGGCTATCAATATTCTCAATCAACGTGAATGGCTTAAATTGTCCACTAAAGAGGCACAGGTTGACTGACTGAATACAAAAACTCAGGCCAGGACAGATATATGCTGCATACAAGAATCTCATCTTACCTTAAAAGATAAATATAGACTCAGGGTGAAGGGATGGTCATCTACATTCCAGGTTAATGGAAAGGAGAAAAAAGCAGATGTTGCAATTTTATTCACAGATACAATAGCCTTTAAACCAACAAAAGCAAGCAAGGATAAGGATGGTCACTTTATATTTGTTAAGGGCAATACTCAATATGATGAGATTTCAATTATCAATATTTATGCACCCAACCAGAATACACCTCA
>CAUYQV010029365.1:0-12024 GCA_963574575.1 Galagoides demidoff | reverse complement strand
AAGCACCATGTTCTGAACTCTTGCTGTTCATCCATTTTGTCCTATCAACCTTTCACTTCTAACTCTTGCTGTTTATTTTTTAAGTTTTAGTTTGTTTTTTTACATCCTTTAGTTCCAAATTTCTTCATTATGAATTTAATTTCCTTTATATGTTTATTTTTATTACAAAATTCTACTCTTTTACTGTAGCATTTTGACTGATCTAATTTTATTTCTAACCTTTGGCCCCATTTATTTTTAACTCTTTATCTTTTGTTTCAAATTTAATATATTTCATCTTACAATTAATTTTACCTGTTTACCTTTCTCTTTGTTGGGATTTTAATTCTTTATTTGTTTTCTCCCCTTTCTGTTTTTACCTTACATTCTCTCTCTCTCTCTTTTTTTTTTTTTTTGAGACAGAGCCTCAAGCTGTCCCCCTGGGTAGAGAGCTGTGGCATCACAGCTCACAGCAACCTCCAACTCCTTGGCTCAAGTGAGTCTCCTACCTCCACCTCTCAAGTAGCTGGATCCACAGGTACCACCCACAATGCCTGGCTATTTTTTGGTTGCAGCCATCATTGTTGTTTGGCAGGCCTGGGCTGGATTTGAACCTGCCACCTTAGGTGTATATGGCTGGTGCCTTAACCACTTGAGCCACAGGCACCTAGCCTCTTACCTTAATTTCAACTGAAAACAATAAATCCTACCCCCTCCTAAGCTTTTATTCTCCATTTCCTATTTTTTTTAACTGTATGGGATTCATTTAGGGTACAAAGAATTAGATTACACTGATTGCATTAGTTAGATAAAGTCCCTCTTATGCTTGTGTCCCGCCCCTAAGAGATGTGCCATACACCATCCCCATCCCCTCTCCCCACTACCTCATTCCCCTATCTCACCCCTTATATTAGCTCATCTATTGCCTTCTCCATTTCCTATTATTAAATTGAGAATCTTCTACTCTATTAGTCCTTCTTATCTCCAGTAAGCTTGTCAACAAAATAACAGACCTTTACTTTGACCAGGAAAGTCAGAAGACCCTTGTCCCAAGATTTTTCTGCAGGAACTACTCCCCCCCAATACTCACATTTAGCTTTTTCAAGGACTTTCCTTCAACATTTTAACCCCAGGAAATTCAAAGACCACAGGTTGATATCTCTTTAAGACCTTAACTCTCTATGGATTATTGTTGCCTGCTAACATTTCATGCTATCAAATCCAAGCCTTAAATTTCTATGGACCTTAAATATACCTAATAATTAAACTTGGGTAAATGATTGCTAACATTTATAATGATCAAGAAGAATTTTTAGAAAAGAGGGTTATATCTGGGAAAAGCCTTCAATGCCAGTCATCTTCAAATTTTTGGTTTTAATATGTACCTAAAATATTTTTTATAAACTATTTTTAATATATTTTCAAGTAATTTCAAATTTTCCTTTTATCATGGGTTTAAATATTTTCAAGGGATCATTTATCCAATTGTAAAATTAATACCTTAAAATAAAATTGTTAAATCATTTTCTAAAAATGTATTTAATGAAATCTAGGTATCATGGCAGTTTAGTATATGTCATTATCCATTAAAAACAAACAAAATCTTCCATAAGCTAAAAATTCAATGTTGATAATGTTATCTCTTAAATATTGCCTCTCATATTGCCATTCCATTTCTCAAAAATATTATCAAGTTTGCAATATATTTTAACATGAAAAACATTTTATAGCTCTGCCATACTTTTCTGCAACATAAAAGAATAGAATTTTGCTACATTTTTAAAAAATACACTGTCATCATTATGCTTTAAGTATTAAAATTTTTCTTCGGAATTGTTATCATTATAATTATAGTTTAATACATAAGTATTCAATACATCTTATAAAGTTTCAATAACCATTTATCATAAAGCCCAAAGTTTTATTGGAAATTTATCCCCCAGTGAGATGAATGGTCCTGAATTTCTCAATTTTCTGCCTTATTTGTGGGTTAATACAGCATTGCTAGAATGAGACGAAGTTTGGCATAAATCATTTTCCCATATTCTCATTTTATAGAAAGTACTACATATAAATAAGCATATGGAAATTAAATGGAAAGAGTTCTGTTATAGCAACATCATTAAATTCCTTGAAATCTTGACACATGCCAAAAAACCCAGTAACGTAATATCAAAAATTATTCTCATCTATCAGCTTTATACTTGAAGGTTTACCTTCAATTTTATTAAAAGCCAAGAATTGACAACCACTCTTCTTGCTTACAAAATGCAATGACTCAATCATGAAAGTTACATACCTCTTAAATACTTCTACAAAAACAGTGTTTAAAATTGTCCCTTTTGATTTCTATTGGAATCTTTTTAGACTACATGGAAATGCACCACAGTGAAATTAGAGGTGGGGGAAGAGATGAGTGTTTTCTCTAGTAAAGTAGGAGAGGGGCAAGTTTGAAAAGGGGAGCTGGGAAATGAGAATTTGTAACTCATCTGGGTTGACCAGCAGATATGTTTTAGGAAAGGAAGCACATTAGTTTAGGATTTGAAAATGATGTTCTTAAAATTACCCCAATCAGGTACCCTTTGTAATGCCTTTGCATAACCCAAGGTACACTTGTGTAGTTTGAAGACCACAGCTCAATGTAATATCCCCTGCCTTGCATTAGTGAGGAGTGTAAAAGCACAGAATTTCCCCAAGAACATTAATGGGAGAAGATTCAATACCACATCCTACTAGACTTCAGACACAGTGCTATACCAGGTAGAGTCTAACATGTATTAAAAGATGGGACCTCCGCCTTTTTGACAGTTCACAGGTTCTTAAATTTTAGGCAGGCAGGGCTCACAAACAGTGTACATCACTGGCCTTGGGCCCCTCCAAACAATTCCTTGGTGCACAGGGAAATGACTAGTAAAAGTCTTCTCAGAGTCTTTATTTCTATAGGTCAAGTAAAGTCTGAGAAAAATAAATTGATCAGGGTCACAGGCACTACTTCACTTCTCTTTCTTCCCTCTTCTAAAGAAGGGAGGATGACCCCCTACCCCACTCTAAAACCCTTCTATATAGCAGAACCTACTACAATAGTATACAAAATGGTTTTACTTCCCAATTCAGTCTCTAAAAGAAAACTTGTCTCTCATCTTAACCTTCTGTGCCATGGAATAAATGGTCCTGCACCCCTAAAATCCATATGTTGATCCTATTTCTTTGGAGGTAAATAGGTCCTGAGTGTGGCATCCTCATATGTGAGATTAGAGCCAGTATAAGAAGAAGGGAGAGAGTTTACATCTTCTCTCTATTCTCCATCATGTGAGGACACAATGAGAAGACAGCCAAGTGCAAACCAGGGAAGGAGGGCCCTCACCAGGCACTGAACACAGCAGCACCTTGATTTAGGGCATCCCAGCCTCCAGAACTGGAAGATAAACTTTTTTTAAAGCCAGCTAGGCTATAGCAGTTTATGATAGCAGCTGCAACTAAGATACTCAAATTCTCCTCCAGTAGTGCCCAACACTACTTTCTTCCTTGTTTCGCTGATGGCTACTATAGTACAGAGGTGATCTAATCTATTACTAGCTTATTTTCAGGAATTGGCCAGAAATTCACATATGTCACTTGTCCTCATGACTCACTGGCCAGGTCTGGTAGCACAGCCTCACACTAACACAAGGGAGCCAGGAAGAACAATCCTACCCTGTGTTGGAAGGGGGCAGAAGTCACACACCCGGCAACTAGCTCCAGTGCAGCCAGACTGCCCTCCTGTTCTTGCTCTTCCTTTCATGACATTCTCTCCCCCATGCATTCGTGCCGTACTGGCCTTCCATTGGTTCCTCAATTGACCTTTGGGCATGATACTCCTACTTACACTTTCTTTCTTTCTGCCTTGGCTGATAGCTTCTCATTCCTCAGATCATAGATAAAATCTTTTCGTTCCAAAGAAGCTTGCTATAATATGAATAATATTCATATATATATTATATATTATAATATTAATTTATGTATATTCATATATATTATTCATATTATAGGAAGCTTCTTTGGGACGAAAAGATTTTACCTGAGGTTCCTTTCTCTATCTGAGGTTCCCCTTTCTATTACGCTTTTCAAAACACTCTGGTCTATTTCTTTTATAGCTGTCATGTTCATTTATAATTATTGTGGGGAAGGAATACTTATGTACCTAAGGATGGTACAGTTATTTGGGGGGTCAGCTAGCAGAGAAAGCAGGCCAGAAACCCAACTGCATGCTCACAGCAGCCACTTCCTCATTCCCCTGGAATGCTACAAGTCCAGTGTTCCTAGAAAACAACAGAATAGTAACTTTCTACCCTGTCCCTGGCTGGGGGCCAATCAAAGGAACATCACAAAGATTTACCCTTAGTGCAAAAATCAATGCCTCTATAGACAAGGATGACTCCCCCTAGGCAACCCCCTCCCACATTCCAACTCCACTGAGAAGGGGTAATAAAAGCTTCTCAAAACTGTGTGAAAGTGAGCTAACTCTTGGTCAGACTCCACTCTACCCTCTTCTCTTTATTGTCTTATTTATTTTTATGAGACAGAGTCTCACTTTGTTGCCCTCCATAGAGTTCTGTGGCATCATAGTTCACAGCAGCCTCAAACTCTTGGCTTAAGCAATCCTCTTGCCTCAGCCTCCAGAGTAGCCAGGACTATAGGTGCCTATCACAACACCCAGCTATGTCTTAGAGATGGGGTCTTGCTCTTGCTCAGGCTGGTCTCAAACTCATAAACTCAGGCAATCCACCTGCCTTGGCCTCCCAAGGTTCCAGGATTATAGGCATGAGCCATTGTACTCAGCCCCTCACTCTGCTCTCTTCTCAGTAAAGCCTCTTATGAATCCCTGGTTTGTCCTCTCCTTTTGACCCTTACCTCAACTCTACCCTCAAACCCCTCAATTATATGGCTTGTTTGTTCCCCTAATTAATTCATATCAGTCTCTTCCATTAAATGCCCCAAGAGAAGTGACCAAGTCTATTTTGTTTACCGCTATGAATATACCCCGTGCCTGACTTGCAATTACACAATAGCAGCACCCTTAGAGTTTCACCTCAAGTAGCTTTAGAATGAAATTTCTCCCTCAACTCATAACAGGGAATTATATTAGACACCATATATTGGATTAGTGACACATTTGACAAGATATGCTAAGTAGTAAATACAAAGCAAAACAAGCAATAAGGAAAAAAAATAAGCTAGGCTGGAGAAGGAACATTCAGAAGGGAAAAGTAGAAGAAATGCTTATTATTTTAATAGTGTAATATAAAACTCTACAAAATTTCATCTTCTTCCAAAATAAACTTGGTATGATAAATTTATATGGGATACCCTGAGCTTGGTTATCAGATGTAATGATCAAGCAAGATTGCAAAAACTATGGAAAATAGCATCTTATATGTTCATAATAAGATGTAATACCTGCAAAGTTTTAATTCTTTTTAAAAGAGGGCTTTGGCCTCAGTTTGTATAGCCTGGGCTTTAGCAACATTATTTCATATTGTGTAGCTCAGGGGTCCTCAAACTTTTTTAACAGGGGACCAGTTCACTGTCCCTCAGACCGTTAGAGGGCTGGACTGCAGGCCCTGGGCTGAGTTGGCTGCTAACCAGGACAGGTAGCGGTGGCTAAAACACCCGACGGGCTAGATAAATGTCCTAGGTGGGCTGCATGTGGCCTGTGGGCTATAGTTTGAGGATGCCTGGTGTAGCTATTCCTAAAAAATTTCAGGATATATTAAGCACACATAGAACTGTTTAAGAAAGTCCCCTAAAACTGTTTAGGTATCAGTCTTAATAATAGGTTTGTTCCTCGCCAACTGTTTATCTTTAGTAACTCTAAGGATATGGTCTGGCCTGGCTGGAGCCAAAAGTTAGACTTCATCATTTGTCAAAGAGACAGCATTTGATCCCATCTAGGTTTTGACCTTTTGGCTTATGAGATATTCCTTCTAAAGTCTAGGCTAGTTTTCTCTTGTAAATTGAAAACAGGCATTTTTGGGCTAATTTTCTACAAGCAATAGACAGGCCCTAGGCCTAATTATTTTTGAAACTGAGCAGTTTCCTACCGTACCACCTTTTATAAAAATGCACGAGGAATCATACAAGAACACTTGTAGATTTTACTATGAGTTCACGTAAACCAGAATTGCTAATACGCTAAACAGAAGAAACACAAAATAAACCTCTCATATGATAGTATGGCTGCAAAAGTAAATACAGAAATAGTGTTTTAGGCATGAGAGAGACATTTTTAACAGGATACCCATAGGGATGTGTTATGTATGATCCCATTTCTTTTAAAATTATAACTCAATTATTTATACCATTCTTACATAAACTTGATTTCCTCACTTACAGAAATTACAAATATTGATATCGGATTTTTGACACTGAATTTCCAGGCTCTTGGTCTCGGTGGTTCGAAGAATGAAGTGACAGACCACAGGATCGGTTTTATTCAACAGGTATAAGTGTACGGCTCTTACAACAAGCCAAACCTCCTTGTAGAGTAGGATTAGCAGTAAGATAGGTTTTATAATCCGAGTGTTTACAGCTCTTACAAAGGGGCAAATCTCATAGAGCAGGACACAAGTGTTACAAAGCCAAACCTCTTTGCTCTTCTGCTCTTTCTCCTGAGATCTGCTGAGGTCCGAGCTCAGGGTCTGGGGCTTATATAGGGGCAGTTGTCCAATGAGCTTTTGGGTCTTGAAAACAGACTAATCATGAGTAGGTTTTGAAAATGGACCAATCAGGGATGTACTGGAGGAATCGCCAGAAGTCCCCATGAGGAGACAGCACTGTGCCAGTGTCTCCCCCCCCACACCCCTTCCTTTGGCTACTGGAGCTTCTGTTGGGGGAAGGATGCTCTCCTGGCTTGCCTATGCTCCAGCCTGCTGGTTCCTCTGGCAGCTGCCACCAACACTGCCAAGACAGAGGCAGCAGGCCCTGCTCAGTTGAGCTGGCTGGGGTGCCACTTGTCCAGTATCAATATGACATTTTGTGGCAGTGATTCTTAATATCTTAACATGTGTTTGAGTATGTGTATGTGTGTAAAATGGGCCTGTTTAAGACTCTCATAAAAATAAAGTGTATTAATGTACATAGTTATCATTCAATAAAAAAATTAAAAAAATAAATAAATAAAAATAATAGCTGTCCTTTTTAGAAAACAAAATGGATATACCATTTACCTTTCAACATTTGCATACAATTTCAAGGGATTCAGTGACCCTTGATATTTGGAGTACATATAGGAAAGAAGAACAAAACAAGCAAGCCACAGAACAACTATTTTCTAAAAAATCATCTTTGACCCCTGTTCCAAACACTTAACACTCTTAAAGTCAGTTACACAGGATTAATTGTATTAAGCAGCTGTTAATCCTACACACTGCCTAGCAATTCACATTGAATAGTCAGCAGTTATGCAGCATCACTAAAATATTAAAATAGTCTCTGCCCTGGTTGCTAAATAGCTGCTACTATTAACCTGCTCCATCACCCAGAATACCCAGGACCATGCCATGACCCAGCAGCTGGGAAATGAAGGCCTGGCTGATCCAGCAGGAGACTCTAGGATGCAATGTCCACACGTAAATAAATTCTGACTGTTTAGTACCAGTGCTTCATTTAGGCATGGTGAAATACTTTGAATATAAGCCTTGAGTTTGTCTGTTTAATTTTTCCTATGAGGAATAACCTACATGGGAGGAGTGAAAGAAGACTAGGTGTTTTCTTCAGTTCATTGAAATTAGGAGTGTAATGAAATAGTGGCCTTTGTCCTGTTTTTTTAAAGGTAGAAACCTGAAAAGATTACTCACAGGTTAATTTTCCAGTACAAACACAAGAAATGAGAAAAGAGAGAAGTATGAGAAGTTCTAGGAAATTTGGAGTAAGTGGTGAGAGAAAGGGACCACAGCCTTCGGGTGTAGAGCCTGGTATTTTTGACTGCCTGGTCTCCTGTCCTTTGGGAAACTATCACACAAGCATCCCATAGAAGTCCCTTGCTCACTTTCTAACCTCCACGTGTGACCAGTCATGTTATCTCATTTTTCTCTTAGCAATGGCATGTCTAAAGATAAATATAAAATCCAAGCAGTAAACCAAGTAGAATTCTTCTCTATATTGATGATGGGAAAGACGTTCTCTCCTGAGGGAGGTTCTTCTGTCATCTTTCTTTCCAGGTAGAGAAAATCCATATGTAAATGGAGTCAAAAAGAAGTAAAAGACTGATAGAAAAAGAAAAGTCTCATTCATGATTGAATGAGTCTCTGAGGACCTGGCTCTATAGTTAGTCCTTTTATTTTAAGTCTCTAAATATCATTCCAGCTTAGATAATTAATAAAATGTCATCATTAGTGTTCCTATTATTTAAATTGCTTAAGTTATTTGAGTTCGGTTTCTGTTATTTTAATAGTGTAATACGAAACTCTACAAAATTTCATATTCTTCCAAAATAAACTTGGTATGAAAGATTTATATGGGATACCCTTTACCTTGGTTAATGTAAAGGATTATGCTAAAAGCCACATCTAGATTAAAAAAAAATTGGGGGTTCCATAAACAATGCCAGTATTAAAACTAAGATAAAAATTTAAAACAGAAAGGAGAGATTGCCAATATTAAAATGATAGACATTACAGCTATCTGTGATCATTTTAAAAAGTACATGCTGGGCAGTGCCTGTGGCTCAAAGGAGTAGGGCGCTGGCCTCATATACTGGAGGTGGCAGGTTCAAACCTGGCCCAGGCCAAAAACTGCACAAAAAAAAAAAAAAAAAAAAAAAGTACATACTCTAACATTGCTTTAATTGCTTAGTGATAAAAATATAAAATATTTACCTGTTACACTCAGTGAAAATATTCTCCAGTTTAGCAATTCCATACCTTTATTCTGATAGCCAAAAAGTTCCTGATTCAGTCTAGTTAAATGTCAAGCAGAATAACTACAAACTTTTATAATTTATGTTAAGAAAATCTTAAATATTCTAGGGTGAAACAAGAGGGAGGCTAAGGTAGGGCTTTTTTTTTTTTTTTTTTGAGGTAACATATGTTTTGGGGTTTATTTTTAATTATTAATGTATTGAGTCAAAATATTTTTTAAACAAAATTCGAGATATAAACATCAAAGTTACATACTGGTGTATGTTGGATATACTTGTCAGACATAAAAATAAATCATTTATTTACTATTTCAATAGTTGTTATTTTCTTTTTCTTTTTTTCTTCTGTAGAGACAGTCTCACTTTCTCGTCCTCAGTAGAGTGTCATGGTGTCACACAGCTCACAGGAGGTTGCTGTGAGCTGTGTAAGGTAGGGCTTTTAAAATATCTTTTTCAATAAGACAGAATATGTGGAAGCTTTATTTTGAAAACCAATTTAGCTTTTCTGGTATAAAATCAAATAATAGACCATTGGTTTGATTTGCTACCTGGTATACAGGGATCTTTAGAAGAAAAGTAACTGTTTAATATTATGGCTCTTTAACCTGCAGACTTTTTCACATTGGTATTCTAACCTTTCTAATGACTAAATAAATCCATATATACAGTTTATGAGCCAGTACATAATTATTTCCATTTGGTAAAGAGTCATTAAGATTCAAGACACTTAAATACTTCAGCCATGAATGACATTTTCTGTTAACAATAGAAAATTCATCACAATGACAGGAAAAAGTAGATTTTTAAGGTAGTGTGAAAGGACAAGTGGTCATAAAGTAAATGATTTGCGATGATTCCTTCCACTGCCTAAAGGCAAACACATGACTGACCACTTAAGAGAGCATGGAGGGACCTCTTGATCTCCCTCCCCAGTCTGGGAATGTCTGTGGGAAGTCCACTGTATTCCCTTTACATGGGAATCATTGGGGTTGTCTGGAGTGCTAAACCCCAGATGAAATAAAGTCAAAAAGCAGGACACTGATATAAGTGACTGCCATAGGCATCAGGGGGCTACTTTGTGCTTCAGTCAGTGGGAACACCTCACTGGAGGACTAGCCAGGGCCTCAGTGCTATAGGGGATGCAATCTGAGGGAAGGCCCAAAGCCTGGGCTGGAACTTTGACAACTCCTAGGTGCTCAGATGGAGCCCCCCCTCCCCGCCCCCACCCGGCCCAGACACAACTAAAAGGTCAAGATTAAGTTTTGGTGCCTGCTGAAGTTTTCCCTAGACTGGGAAACATTTGGGAGTAACAAAATACTTCCAGGAGAACATTTAACTTGTAGTATTCACTCTATATCTTCCGCAGACTCAGAAACAACGGCATGGCAGTGAGTTAGTTCTAGCACAGTGTTCTATTTGAGTGCTCACTATACGTTCTTCCCAGATCTGAAAGAGACAACAGGCTGGCACTTAAGTTTTGATACTACACAGGTCTAACACCACCAAGAACACCTGAGAAAGAAATGGAAGAGGTGGCTGCCTCATCAAATGCACAAACATAAGCATAAAGACACAAAGATTGTGAAAACTCAGGGAAATATGACATCCCCAAAGGAAACTAACCAAGTTTCCACAATAGACACAATATAATTGAATTTCTTAAATGTCAGAGATAGAATTCAGAATAATCCTCTTAAAGAAGTTCAGAGAGGCTATAATCCTTGCACTCTAGGAGGCTGAGGCAGGTGGATCATCTGAGCTCAGGAGTTTGAGACCAACCTGAGCAAAAAAGAAGACCATGTTTCTACTAAAAATAGATAAAGTAGCCGAGTATTGTGGCAAGCACCTGGGTCCCAGCTACTCAGGAGTCTGAGGCAAGAGGATCAGGATCACTTGAGCCCAAGAGTTTGAGGCTGCTGTGAACTATGATGCCATGGTACCCTACTCAGGATGATAAAGATTCCGTCTTAAAAAAATAAAAGCTCTGAGAAATACAATAAAATAACAGAAAATAAATAAAGTTTTAAAAACAATAGAGGAATATGCTGAGAAATTTGACAAAACCAGAAAAAAAAATTTAAAACCAAACAGAAAGTCTAAAAATAAAGAATATAATCACTGAACTGAAAAAGTCTTTGGAAAGCTTCAATAGCAGGCTTATTCAAACAGGAAAGAATTAGTGGGCTTAAAGACAAAATATGTGAAATTATCCAGTCAAGAGAGCAAAAGAAAAAAGAATAAAAAAGAGTAGAGAGGGTCTGGGAAAATTATGAGATAGCATCAAGCAAACTAAAGATATGAGTGGAATATATCCTACAGAATATATTTAGAAAATAATAACAGAAAAGTTCCCAAATCTGGAGAAAGTTGAGACTGGCCAGGTATAGGCAGCTTAAAGTCACCAGTCAAATTTAACTCAAAGATGAAAGCATTAAGATATATTATTATCAAATTAGTAAAAATCAAAGACAATAAATACTTAAAGCAAAGAGAGAAAAGAAACATATCCCATCCAATGTACTCCATACAGCGTTCAGCAGATCTTTCAGAGAAACTCTGTAGGCCAAGAAAAATGGAATACCATATTCCAATTCCCAAAGGAAAACAAACAAAAAAACCTCACCAACCAAGAATAAATACTATATCCAGCAAAATTATCCTCCAAGTGTGAAAAAAGTTAGACTTTATCAGACAATCAAAAGCTGAGGAAATTCATCAACACCACAGCAATCTTACAAGAAATGCGAACAGGAGTTCTTCAATATGAAAGAAATGAACGCTAATATGTAACAACAACAAAAATCTGAAAGTATTAAACTCACTGTTAGAAAAATACAAATTCAGAAAACTCTAATACTATAATTAGCAGGAGAAAATCATCTTAAATATAAAGTGTGAAAGACAAAACTATTAAAATAAAAAATAACTACAATGATTGTTGAAGAGACAGGTAATGTAAAAATATACAAATTAAATGTAGAGTCTTAATGTCTTTTTTTTTTTGTAATTTTTTTTTTATTGAATGCTAACTATGTACATTAATGCACTTCTGGGGTACAGTGTGGGGTTTTCACACACAATCCGAAACACTTCCATCAAACTGGTTAACATAGCCTTCATGTCATTTTCTTAGTTATTATTTGAAAATG